>PVIY010012301.1:0-62531 GCA_004026745.1 Myrmecophaga tridactyla | reverse complement strand
GTTTTGTTTAACAGAGGGTAATTTTTCAGTTCTTGTTTTCTTGTTTCTTGTCGTGTTCATAAGGTGCCTTTTCCCTCCCCACCCTTAGGAGGGTCTACATAGGTATTACTGGCACCAGCTGGATTTTCCCGGACTAAGCTGGCCTCCTACCAGGGGGAAGGAGTCACCTGCGTCAGTTTTCCCTGAGGGTGAGACCCGGTGGGTTGAAAGACTTTCCTGTGAAGTCTCTGGGCTCTGCCTTTCTTATCATGCCCAGTAGGTGGCACTCATCTGCCTGCGGGTCCCACCAGCAAAAGATGTCGTGTCTCCTTTAATTTTGGAAGACTCTCGCTGCCGGGGGCGTGGTCGAGACAGAGGAGAGGTTGTAGGCTGGTTCCAATGGCTTCAATTTGCCAAGCCCTGGAGTCTGCGTTCTTTGAGAGAGGGATTCCACCTAAGTTGGGCTTCACCCCTCCCATGGGGAAGGCGCATGTGGGAGACAGCCGTGAGAGCAGTCTGTTTCTGCCTGTGTGTGGGGCAGCCACAGCCTGAGAAGTCCCGCCGCTGAATCTGGAGACTGCCAAGTCTCCATAGAAACCGCCGGGAAAACCCCCGTTTTGTCCCCTTTCTGCTTTTCCGGTTAGCCCAATAAGCGACTTCTGACTTGCCCGGTTTCGCATGAGCTGGGGGCCTATTTTTCGTAATCAGAATTTGTTTATTAATGCCGCAATTGGCGCTTGGTTGGATTCAGTCCCTGCTACTGTTTCCTTTCCCTCCGAGAAGCCGCCTATGGGGGAGGGGCGCCGGGCGCTGGCCGCCGCGGCTTTGGGGAACTCACAGATCCGGCGCGTTGCCGTCGGTCTAAGCTGCTCCCGTTCTGGGTGCGCTGTGTGTCAGAAGGCTTGATATTTAAGTGTTAAGAAGTACTTCTGTTTTGCTTCACCTTTTTTTTTTTTTTTGCTTCACTTTTTGAGTTGCATAAAGAGCTAAGAATTTAGAAAGAAGTTAAGGAGGATTTTGTTCATCTGTGTGTGTGTGTGTGTTTTATTGTCCACCCCATTCAATTCCATAAGCTTCAGTGAGTAGAGCCCAAACAGAAACATTAATCTATTCATGGAGTTTCCATTATAGGAATACTTTTGTCAGAGTGCAAGCTCATTTAGGCTATGCACAGATTCCACGTCAATTACCCTTTCTTATACAGTAAAACCATTCTTTAAATAGTGGCATTATTCTTTTTTATTCCTTACAATAAAGAGATGGATGGACACCTTTCAAGAAATAGCAGTTATCAGAGAATGAAACTTGTAATTTGGGGGTCTAACAAAGGAATTGGAATGTTATCACATCAGAGGCAGTTCTGCTATCTCCATCATATCCAGCACAACACCTCAGAGACCAAGTGGCCAAAGGAAGCAGCTGCTAGCAAATCTGAAAGTTATCAGTTCCATATCCTCTTTTTAGGATTATTTTATGTGTCTAGAGAGCAGAGGTGACAGTAGAGCCTTACCATATCAGAACATTTTAAAGGTGAATGAATTCTGGCATAATGATATCAGAGCCATAAACAACTCATAAATATAAAATCAATGAAACCACAGAAACAGTCATCACACTTCTGAGAATGGTAGATCTCTGGATGATAAACCATTATAGCATTTGAAATTATTATTTTAATGAATGTAGTAGAGTATTATACTACATATCAATATTATGATATCAGTCAATGATAATTCAGGGGTGCAGAATATGAAATGCAGTCTACCTTAGTTCAGTTGTATACTGCCTTGGTCATTAGTTCTAGACTGAAAAAAATATTCAGTTCAACTTAGGCAACAAGGAAATCAGTTTCCAATTTGGCAAGCTAGATATCTAATTAGCAGCCCTCTTCCCCTTTGCCATAAACCCATAAGCACATTCAGGATAATATGTAGAAATACATCTAGAGAGAACCAGAACTGATATGTGTTACAAGTAGAAAAACTTTCTAAAATTTCTCAAACAAAATTCAAGGGGAAAATTTATCTATATCAAAATCATTAAAAAATAAGTTTTCATAGGGCCAACTAAACATGGTGTGATGGTTTGAAGCTGTATGTACCCCAGAAATGTATGTTCTCAAATTTAATCAATTCCTGTGAGTGTGGCCCCATACTAAGTAGTCTTTTGGCGAGTAGGACCTTATCCTAAATTAAGATGTGACCCACTTCATTCAGGGTGGGTCTTAATCCTCTCACTGGAGTCCTTTATAAAAGAGTGAAATTCAGACAAAGAAAGAAAAAGCCACAGAAGCCAGAAGCTGAAAGCAACAAAACCTAGAAGAGAAGGGATAGAACAGCAGACCCTGCCATGTGCCTTGCCATGTGGTGGAGGAGTCAAGATAACCTGTAGATGGTCTTGGAAAATAAACATCACCTGATGATGCCCTGATTTGGATATTTTTCTCAGCCTCAATACTGTAAGTTGTAAGTTAATAAATTCCCATTGTTAAAACCCCACCCATTTCATGGTATCTGCAGCCTAGCAAACTAAAACATGTGGGTATACCTCATTTGGTGAATTTGACAAGTTGAGAGAGAAAATGAAGTCCTAAGAATCAGGTATCATTTGGTGGAAATAGTGGAGTGAGGCAGAGACACAAGTGGTTTATGTAATGCTTATTTAATGAATGATACAACAATACATTGAAAGAAGGTGAGTTTCTGGCCTAAAGCAATTGAAGCAAGAAAAGTTGCAGTGAAGAATCAAACTCCAAGTCATAATGCATTACTAGTCTCAACATTTTGACAACAGTGATATCTGGTTGCCTTAATGTTTTACTACCCAATTTGTTCAGTCCATGAACTAAGCACTTAACTATACCAAAAACACATAATACTTATAAATGAAAATGCACATGTGCTGGTAAGAATTTTGAATAGCTACATCTAAGCTTTGTGTGTTTTCACACTTAGGAAGTCTAGCATTTAGCATTACATGTTATGAGACACTATGTTTTTTTTTCACTGTGACTAGATGTTGCCCTCCTCTTCCTCCTAATTTTATAAAATGCAAATATACTTCTTGGGTGGCACTTATTTTTTTCCAAAATGTGGTAATATAAATTCAACTTGCTTCATCCTTATTATTCAAATAGGGCCCATAGATAAGGAAATTAAGACAAGGTTGACTTATTTGTCCAAAATCTTAACACAGCTAATTGGTGGAATACTGTAACAAGAACTTACTATATAAGATTTTGTCACTTTGAACTGTATGACCTGGAATAAATCCTTTAATATCAGTGTTCCCTATATATATATAGAGAGAGATAGATAGATAGATAGATAGATAGATAGATAGATAGATAGATAGATAGATAGATAGATATAGATAGATAGATATGTATATACTAATACCTACTTTAGAGTCTTATTGTAAAGATTAAATAAAGTAATGTATGCCTGGCAAAGAATACTCACTAAATGCTATTTCTCTTCTTCCTGTCAGATATGTTTGCTAAATGCCAACTTAAACAAATTAAATAGATATTTTTGCGCAGGACTTCTCAGAGCCTTTAATAAGCTATGTTTGTCCCAAGAGATAGACTATGTAAGGTTTCTCAAATATATTCAACCAAACAACCAATTTTTTTAAGAAGCATCTATTCATATCTCATGGGATACTAATATTATGCAGAACACACTTTGGAAACACTGCTGCAGAACATAAAATACTTTGGGAAATATGTGAAATAGGTCATCTGGATATGTTTAGTTATTCACTGATTTACACACCCTGGTCTGAATAGCCTAATGATCTTTGGGTTAATTTTATTGACCGTTTATGTGAAGACTGGACACATTGAGTGTCATTATGTTTCCAAAATAAAAATACAGGCAGCTGTCAAAAGAAGAAAGGTTCTTAGTGATTCTGTCTATTTTCCCCCAAATGATGTGCTACAATACCTTTTCTGTGATTTGCTACTATGTGGGTCAAATCTTCTTAAAGAAAAACGGAAGAGAGGGGGAGGCTATTCATTTTTTTTCCTTATCACTTTTAAGAAACTAAAATCCTTTGTGCCACAAAATATGAACTCTGTTCATCCAATGGGCTACTGACCACTAAAACTGTGCTCCAATGTGTGGGAACTGTAACCCACATATGTGTTAACAAGTCGACAAACAGCTACAAATAAATGGCCAATTCTGTGTTAAGCAGTTCAGATGGAAAGAAACTATATTTAAGGAACATAACAATCCTGTAGGTAAGACATGACTTACAGCCAAAGGGAGAAGCATGGGCAAAATATACTACCAAATGGTATATAATGAAGAGCTACATGGTAAGGTATAAACTGGAACTGCCATATGAAACTAGGGAAAGAAGAAAAATCATTGAGCATAATGGGCTGAAAGTGGCACTTGAGTTGGACCTTGAAAGCCTGCAAGGAGTTTCCATAGGGCTCTGTAAACAAATCCAGTTCCATCACCCCCTAATGTGCACCAACTGTCAAGGGAGCATTGAGAGTACTCTTCACTTTCAAAAGCAATAGAGGGAAAGCAGAGATTTTTGCTCTATGCAAAAAAATACTTCCATGCAATGGATGGAAGTATCACCTAAAAGATCCTCAAATCAGCAGCCATTCCTTCCATGTCAGAGTGCAGATGTGGCTGCTTGACTGCCCAAGAAAGAACCAGAAAAAAAACAAAACAAAACATGACAACAATTTAAGGGCTAGAGCTGCATAAGAAAAATTCAGCAATAAAGAATCTGCATGGGCTTATGTGGAAAGACAATTGCTATTTTCTGCTGGAGTCTGAAACTGGTAGAGAATCACTCAACCCTATGATTGTATTATTTATACAGAACTCACTGGGACACCATCTGGCTGGTGCTAAGCTAACCACAAAAACAGGAAAATCAAACCCAAAGCCAATTGTCTTCACTGGAGTCGTCACTAATGATCTGTTCCTTGCCAATATTCCAACTGATCACAATATAGTTTGATACAGAAAAAAAAACATTCAATGGTTTATAGGGAAGTCTTAAAGGGAATTTTGTTAGACATACCCTTTAAAAGATTCTGTAGCTATCTAGATTTTCTTAGTTGAGAGGCACTGCAACTTTTTCAGGTCTTATTATATCTTATTAAGTTGTCATATCAAGTTCATAATGGCCCATCCCAGTACCCAGTCACAAAGAGATAAGGGTGAGGGGTGATCTTTCAAGATTACATCCTGGAAAGGGAAACAAGTTAAAATCATGAGGAAAAATATGCTGAAGTAGAAGAAACTAACAAATGTTCATGACAAATGTAATTCTAATATAAAATTATTTTTAAACTCCACATTTTGACCCCAAATAAATTATTTTCATTGAGGGAACCAACTTAGCATTGTAAATGTGTTTTACTTCATATTCAAACTCTATAATGTAAAAAGTAGATATGTGTGTTGAATTTATATAGTACTAATTTTAATAGTCCAATTATAAATATTTCCTTTTTCAGGTCTTATTTGGCTTTTCCATGATTCACCTGGCTCTAATAATTTTCATTTTGACACAGCTATTGTGAAATGGTATCCAACTTGTTTCATTATTATAAATTAATCATGCAATCTGTGTACATTTTTAGTCAGATTTTATTTTTATTTGGATCTAACACTACAAGTCTTAATGGTACCTCAGTGAATAATTGGATGCCTTGGCTCCCATGCTGGTGAATGTTTGGAGTTCTCTTTCACCCATAGTGAAATTTTTCACATGTTTAAAGCTCTGTTTTCATTATAGCCCTTTGGATATTTTGAAGAACTCAACAAGAATCTAAGAAAATAACCAGACGCCATGATATTAAGAGAGATTACTCTACTAAACCTGAATGCAGAAGGAAGTGTTATAAAATGGTTCCACAAAGCATTATTGCACAGCACTACCATCTGATTTCCAGAATTAGGGATGTCAATATTGCTTGTTTAATGTAAAATAGACTTAACTACAGTCAAAAGTTTCATGCACATTAAAGCAATACAAATAAATCAATTTTAATAAAAATTGTTGATTTATGTCATCACAAACATTGTAGTGGAAAGAAAAGGCAAGATTTGGGGTCACCTGGATTTGAATCTTGAATCTACCAGCCTTATCTCTTGAGAAGATACTTAACCTCTTTAAGCATCAGTGGCACTCTTTCATCTGTAAAAGGAGTTTAATATTTCCTCCCAGTGTTTTTGTTAGACAGTAATAAGATAATGTTCTGAAAATTCTTGCCATGGTTCCTGGCATATTATAGGAAGTCTATAAATATGAGTTCAATTTCCTTTCCCAGTTACTTTCCAGAATCTTCCCTAAGACCAACAACTTTCTGAAAGAGAAGTGATTTACATGTAGTGATAACAAAAGCCTGGGGAGGGCTCCACCCCAACCAAGATGGTGGAAGGTGATGCTTCAAGGTTCATTTCCTCACAAAACCTTTGAGAACCAGCAAGAACTGGCAGAAACATGTTCCTCCAACCACCAGAAAACAAGTAAAGAACTGCAGTAAAAGAACAAGTGCCAAATCAAGAAAAAGACTACTTAAAAGTGATAGGATTTCATGGGGCTTTGGCTGGCCTCTTCCCAAGCACTCATCAGATCAGCACAGAGATGGCCCCTCTAACCAGTGTGGATCCCAGAGGGAGTAGAATAATCCTTGTGCATACACTGGGAGCTTGTTTGTCTGAACCTATATGTCTGGTGTTGGCCTGAGGGACTTGCCATTCCAGAAGTGGCCTTGTGTGTAAAAGCTGGCACACAGTGCTCTCCTTCAAAAGAATGTAGAAGACCAGTCAAGTAGTGGCTACTTCTCACTGAATTGTTGGCTATAGTACTTACAGTGCAGTTCCTGGAACAATGAAGAGTTTCCTAAGTAAAAAGGGTTTTTTGTATCTGTACAAAAGGGAGAATTCTTACATACACACATGCATATCAAAGACAACATGCATGCACAGAAAAGATGAAAGTGGGCCCTACAATTTATCCTGGAGATATACTCTAAGCCCATTGTATGGATAAGACCTACAGGAGCACACTTGCATAGGTCAATCTGCAAAGACTAGGAAAAACACTTTTGTTTCTTCTTTTTACATTACCTCCTGGCATTCAAAGAATGTTTGGTCATAACATCAGCAAGATACAAGCTTATGGACAGATGCCTAAGAGTCTAAATTCCAATATAACAAATTAAAATACCAAAATGTCCATATATTGGGTGGGCCACAGTGGCTCAGCACACAGAGTTCTTGCCTGCCATGCCAGAGATCCAGGTTCAATTCCTGATGATGGCTCATGCAAAAAAAAAAAAAAAATCCATGTATTAATCAGGATTTTCTACAGACAGAGTACCAATAGGCAGTATCTGTAAATATGATATTTTATTAAAGTGTCCCATGCAACTGTGGGAATGCATATATCCAAATTTGGTAAGGCAGGCTGCTAGCTGGCAATGCCGATGATGGTCATTAAAGAACTCTCCAGGAGAGTGGATGGCTGGAAAAAAATGTGAAAGTTTTCCCTTCTCCCTTAAAAGTTTTCAACTGACTGAATTAGATCCAGCTGGTTAGATTCTCTAATTTCAGAAGACAATCCTTTAGTTAATCATAGATGCAATTAGCCACAAATACAATCAACTGACAGGTGACTTAGTAAATCAGCCTTCTGGTTTATTAACCAGCCATGAAATGTCCTTGACATAATGGCTAGGCCAATGTTTGTTTGACAGACAACTGGACACCATCACCTGGCCAAGCTGACACAGGAACCTAACCATCACAGTCCACCCCTTGTAAACTTGGCAGCTATTCACAACACTTTAAATCATAGTTAATCTCTAAATAAAACATAATAACTGGCATATGTTTATACTAACAATACTCCAACTGTCCTGTGTACAACTGGAAACACACTCAATCTTTCCAGAACAGGGTTCAAGTCATTGGGAAACATTCACTCTTAAACTTGATATCCTATAAGTTAAGTGTTACAACATGAACAATACAATTTACGTCATATGATATGAAGAAAACAAGATATCTGCTTTAAGTACATACACAAACATACCCATAACAAAACAGGGAGGATATTCATACCATCACAGTCCTCATTTCTATAACTGGTCACATGGTTATAGTTCATATTTATCACTACCTTCTTCCACTAGCCATTCCATGTTTCCTTTGCCCTCAGCAAGCAAGTCAACGGGTTGTGCTCGTTGCCTGGTAGGGTGACCCAAGCCTTCACTCCTGAAGCTTCTGGACCATTACAGTCCTACCCAGAATGGGTTATTGCAGTTCTCCATTGACTTTAATCACAGGGCATGGTAGTACTAAGATAAGCCCTAGGGGATCTCCTGTATTCCACTAAAACTTTTTTCTACCTCCATTGTGTAGTTGCAGTCCTATTTCTCCCAATGGGATCAATCACACCAGCCAGTACAGTAATCCCTTTACATCAGTGTTGATTCAGAGACATGAGAAGCCCAGCGTGGCCAAGCAGTTGTTCTAACTTCCAGTTCAGCAGCATTGTTGCTTTGTTTCCTGGTAGGCACACTCCTTCTTTTGGAACTGAGACCTGTAGACCAGCAGAGCTTAAGGTGGCAGGGATAGGAAGAAAAAAATTTTTCTAGTGGATCACTAGGGATGAAAGTGAGGGGGGCCAAACCTATTTCTACCCCTTGATTCTTGGACTCATGAATCCTGGCTATGGAAGAAACAGCACCATAGTGTTGATGCTAATTCAGAGCATATGCACCCTCCTGGAGAACATTACCCCAGCCTTGCAAGGTATTGCCAGTGAGTTGCCATCATAATTGGGTCTTCAAAAGATCATTCTACCATTCTATCAACCCAGCTGTTTCTGGATGATGGGCAACATGGTAAGACCAGAGAATTCCATGAGCATGTGCCCATTCCCACACTTCATTTGCTGCAAAGTGAGTTCCTTGTTCACAAGCAATGTTTTGTAGAATACCATGATAGTGGATAAGGCATTCTGTAAGTCCACATATGGTAGTGTTGGCAGAAGCATTGTGTGAAGGGAAGGTAAACCCATATCCAGAATATATGTCTATTTCAATTAGAACAAATCACTGCCCCTTCCATGGAGGAAGTGGTCAATATAATCAACCTGCCACCAGGTAGCAGACTGATACCTCAGTAATGGTGCCATATTAGGAATTGATTGTGAGTCTCTGTTGCTGGCAGATTGGGCACTCAGCAGTAGCCATAGCCACATAAGCCTTGGTGAGTGGACATCCATGTTACTGTGCCCATGTGTAACCTTCATCCCTACCACCATGACCACTTTTCTGATGATCCCATAGGGCAATGACAGATGTGGCTGGGAAACAGAATGACTTGCACTCACAGAACAGTTCACCTTATCCATCTGATTATTAAATCCTTCCTCTGCTGAAGTCATCCTCTGGTGAGCATTCGCATGGGACCCAAATATCTTCCTGTTTTTTGTCTACCTAGAAAGATCTATTCACATACCTGTTCGCCAGAATTCTTTGTCACCAATTTTCCAATCATACCTTTTCCAAGTCCCTAACCAGCCACCAAAACCATTAGGAACAACCCATGAGTCAGTATACAAACACACCTCTGATCAGTTATTCCAGGCAAAATAAACAACCAGGTGCTCCAATTTCCATGTACTGGGAAGATTTCCCCTCACCACAGTCCTTCAGGCACATCCCAGAAAGGGGCTTCAGTGCTGTAGTTGTTCATTTTCAGGTGGTACCTGCATATCATGCGAAATCATCTGTGAACCAGGCCCAATTTTACTCTTTCTCAGTAAACTGATTGTAAGGAACTCCCCAAGATGCCATGGCTTTAGGTTGGGAAAGAGAAGGTAATGTGACAGAAGTGGGAGCCATAGGCATTTAGGCCTCTTCTTCATGTAAATTACTGGTGCCTTCAGGACCCACTTGAGCCCTATCTCCTACATACCATTTCCATTTTATGATGGATTGCTGCTGTGCATGCCCAACTTTATGGCTTGGTGGATCAGACAACACTAAGCTCATGATAGGCAACTCAGGTCTCATGGTAACATGGTGGCCCATAGTTAAGATTCAGTCTCTACTAAGGCCCAGTAGCAGGCAAAAAGCTGTTTCTCAAAAGGAGCATAGTTATCTTCAGAGGGTGGTAAGGCTTTACTGCAAAATTCTAAGGCACTGCATTGTGATTCTACTATAGTGGCTTGCCAAAGTCTCCATTGTTACTTCTTGCTCACTAGGCCCAATCAACATGGTACCATTAATATAATGAACCGGTGTGATGTCATGGGGAAGGGAGAAATGATCTAGTTCCTTGCAGACAAGATTGTGACATAAGGCTGGAGAGTTGATGTATCCTTGAGGTAGGTTGGTAAAGATATATGCTGGCTTGCCAGCTAAAAGCAAACTGTTTCTGGTGGTCCTTACTAATAGCTATTGAGAAAAAAACATTTGCCACATCAATAGCTGCATAGCAGGTACCAGGGTATGTGTTGATTTGCTCAAGTAATGATACCACATCTGGAACAGCAGCTGCAATTGGAGGCACCACCTGTTTAAATTTGTGGTAATGCACTGTCATCCTCCAAGACCCATCTGCTTTCTACACAGGCGAAATAAGAGAGTTGAATGGGGATGTGGTGGGAGTCACAAGCCCTGCATCCTTCAAGTCATTAAAAGTTGCACTAATCTCTGCACTCCCTCCAGGAATCCCATATTGCTTTTGATTTACAATTTTGCTAGGTAGGGGCACTTCTAGTGGCTTCCACTTGGTCTTTCCTACCATAATAGCCCTTACTTCATGAGGAAGGGAACCAATGTGGGGATTCTGTCAGTTGCTGAGTATGTTTATTCCAATTATGCATTCTGGAACTGGGAAAGTAACCACAGAATTGGTCCAGGGACCCACTGGACCCACTGTGAGACAGTCATGTGCTAAAACTCCATTGATCACCTGACCTCCATAAGCCCCTACTCTTACTGATAGACAAGAATGACATTTTGGGTCTCCTGGAATAAGTATCACTTTTGAGCCAGTTTCTAGTAATCCATGAGATATCTGATCATTTCCTTTTCCCCACTGCACAGTTACCCTGGTAAAAGGCCAGATGTCTCCTTGGGGAAAGCTGGGAGGAAGGTTACAAGAGTAAATTTTGGGGAGTATAGCAGGGGTCTTCCCCATGGGAATCTAACCTTCCCTTCATTCAAGGGTTCTTCTGAGTCTGTAAACTGTCTCATCTGGGAATTGATTAAGGGGCTCTTACTCACTGTTTTCATAATTCAAGTTAGACCTTTCTTTACTTGACCTAAAACTTTTCTGCTTATAAAGCTCAAACAATAATTTAGTAGATTGTCCATCTATTTTACTTCTAGGTACTCCATGATCTACTAGTCAATGACATAAGTCTCTGCAGGTCAGAGTATTTTGACTGCTGCTTTGAGTCTGCTATCCATTATGGTAGCCATGCCCACCTTGTCAATGGTGATTACCTGTTGCCGCATGTCTTCTGCCAACTGAGGATACATCATCCCCAATGTATTTAAAGATTCTGGCTCAGCGACAGCAATTCCCACAGTAATATCTGATCTACAAAGAAGGGCAACTACAGAACTCTTTAGGGATGATGGAGCTAGTCTCACAAGTTTATTCTTCAAAGTTCTAGTAAAAGGTTTGTCCTCTAGATATTCCTGGGGTGTGTGAGCAGGTCTTCCATGATAAATTTTAATATAACAATCCTCTCTAAGCCTTTGGATCCCCTCATCTACATTATACCAGGGCAGTTCTGTCATTTCAACCTCAGGTAATGTCAACCACCTTTTGATCCATGTGCCAGCCAACCATCCAAATAAACTGTTAATGCCCTTCTAACCCCTCAAGTTGCAAAATTGAATTCAGAATCTCTGCTTAGTGAGCCCTTATCAATAAATTCAGCCTGATCCAACTTTATATTTTTTCCACCATTATCCCACACCCTTAATATCCATCCCCACACATATTCCCCTGATTTCTGTTTGTATAGATTTGAAAACTAAAGCAGTTCTTTTGGAGTATAATGTACCTCGTCAAGAGTCACACTTTGAATATCACCTTTCAGGGCCTGTTGGGACTTTAATCTAGCTAACAGGTTTTGAAGAAAAGAAGGGTCATGGGAATGGGTCATGAAAAGAATTAGAAGTGCCTTTCAAGCCAATTATCTTAGGACATTCTATTGAAGTTTCATCCAGTGAAACAGGATTGATCTCTCCAGACATACGAATGAGGGTTATTTCCCCAGGGGAAGTAGTTACAGGTTTAACAGGACTGAAGTGTTAATATCTTTAAGGAGAATTTCGGTGCAGACTCATCAGAGTAGACTAGAGGTTGAGAAGTTGTTTCCTCAAGGCAGGTTGGATATCTGGAAGATGTCTCCTCAGGGTAGGGTGGAGATTGGGGGGGAGGAAGATTCCTCAGGGAAGACTGGAGGTGGGGTGGCTCTTTCCTCAGAACGGACCATTGCAAATCAATCTAGCAAAGACTCAGCAGAATCCAGGGTCTCCATGTCACCAATGTCATCATTATCAACCCATATGTCCACATCCCAAATTTCAGAATTCTATTATTTGCCAATCAAATCCCATACTTTAAAATCAGGCACCCTGCAAGGTTGAGATTTTAGTTTATGTTGTAAATATGCTACTCACACAATGAGGCTTTGGGTCTAGTTTTCAGAGATCTCAAGTTTGTGACAAGAAATATTATTTTCTTTCAGGGAACACATAGAAACTTTTACATCTCTCATATGAGACTCTAGTTGCAAATTTGAAGCCTTCAGTTCATTCTGTATCTAACACATCTAAGAAGAACTAGCCAACATCATTATACCTCTTCAGTCCACAGAACCCTTTTAAGGTTCCAAAAACACTGTCACAGCACCTTGGCTCAAATAAGAATATGATTATGAGAATCAAATGGTGATATTTTGCATATCTGTATTGCCAACTCATGCCACAGACTGAAGGTGCCAATTTGATTTTTGGAAATAGAGTCATTAGTGCCTTTGAATCTAATTGGAGTAGAAAACCAATTTTTAACATTCTGTTTTTGAAGAATCACTTTCTGTACCAACCTGTATTAGTCAAGGTTCTCTAGAAAAACATAACCAACAGGAAATATCTGCAAAATATGACATTATATAAAAGTATCTCACAAAACTGTGGGGATGCAAGAGTCCAAATTCCATAGAGCTGGACACTATGTCACAATTCTGATAAAGGTCATAAAAGAACTCTCCAGGAGAGTCTGGCTAGCTGAAGAAAAGTGAAATTTTCTCTTCTTCCTTCAAAGTCTGAAACATTGGACTAAATTCAAGTGACTGTCATTGTTGAAGACACTTCCTTAGTTGATTTTAGATGTAATCATCCACAAATGCAATCAACAGCTAATAATTTAATAAACAGCCTTCTGGTTTACTGAAATGCCCTTGCAGCAATGGTTAGGCCAGTGTTTGCTTCACTAGACAACTGAGAACCATCACCTGGCTAAGGATCACACATGAACCTAAACATTGCATTCAAGATTACAACAAAAGAACACAAAATATACCAAGAAAGAGGAACCAGGCAAAGAAGGAAATTAAAGCACTGCAAACATCCACTGAAGAGGACCAGACCATGGCCATACTAAACAAAGATATTTTTAAAAAGGTCTTAAATATATACACATCCCTAAAGAAGAATAGAGGCAAAGAGCTAAAGGAAATCCAGAAATGATAGATTAAAGCAAAAAGAATATCAATTACAGTGATGGAAATTATGAAATGGAACTAAACAGAGCTGAAGACCACAGTACCAGAAAATACAATTCCCTAGAGGGGTTCAAAAGCTGATTGAAACTGGCAAAAGAAAGAATCACTGAACTCGAAGATAAGACATTTGAAATCATTCAGTTTGAGGAGCATAAAGGAAAAATAATTGATAACTGGAAAATATACTTACCTTAGCTGAGTTTAGCAATCTACACTTTGTATTTAGTTCTGAAGACTTTAACCAGAACTTCTCAGGTCACCTTACAGTAGTTAGATAACAGGATAATATCAAGAACACCTTGTAGGATGAGTAAAACATATGGATTAAAAATAAATAAATAATTGGGGGAACAAATGTTAAAATAAATTTAGTAGATTGAAATGTTAGGGATCAATGAAAGGCAGGGGTAAGGGGTATGGTATGTATGAATTTTTTTCTGTGTTTTAAATTTCTTTTTCTGAATTTCAGAGTCTACATTTCTACCAACAGTCTCATCAAAACATTCTAGACCTTCTCTATCAAGCTTCTCACAACTCTTCCAGAATCTTCCCCTTATCCATTTAAAAAGCTGTTCCAACATGTTTGGTATTTGCAACTACAGCAGCAGCACCCCAATCTCTGGTACCAAAATCTGCTCTAGTTTGCTAGCTGTCAGAATGCAATATACTAGAAATGGAATGGCTTTTTAAAAAGGGAATTTAATGAGTTGCTAGTTTACAGTTCTAACACTGAGAAAATGTCCAATCAAAACAAGTCTATAGAAATGTCCAATCAAAGGCATCCAGGGAAAGATACCTTGGTTCAAGAAGGCCAATGAAGTTCAGGGTTTCTCTCTCATCTGAAAAGGCACATGGTGAACACAGTCAGGGCTTCTCTGTCAGCTGGAAGGACACATGGCAAACACGGCATCATCTGCTAGCTTACTCTCCTGGCTTCTGGTTTCATCAAGCTCCCTGGGAGGCATTTTCCTTCTTCATCTCCAAAGGTTGCTGGCTCAGGGACTCTCTGCTTCGTGGTGCTGCAGCATTCTCTGCTCTCTCTGAATCTCGCATTCTCCAAAATATATCCTCTTTTATAGGACTCCAATAAGCCAATCAAGACCCACCCAAATGGGTGGAGACAACAATTCTTGACTAAATCACATCATCCAGGGAGATGATCTCATTACAGTTTCAAACATACAGTATTGAATAGAGATTATTCTACCTTTATGAAATGGGATTTATATTAAAACATGGCTTTTCTCAGGGGGCGTGCTTCCTTTCAAACCAGCACAACCCATAATCCCTTTCCTTTACCTGTAAAAGCCCTAACTCACATCCCTTCTTTGAACTGAGTTTTGGAAGTCTCTTCCTCTTCTTTGCAAAGTACACTTACAATAAATCACCTTCACACAGAGGTCAGGTGAGCCCTTCTATGGAAAGTGCAATGCTTGCAGTAACAGAATGAATAAAAATGAATGGTGTCTGAGAAAATTACCGGGCCCATCACTTATACAAATATGTGCATTGTAGGAGTCAAAAAATAGAAGAAAGAAAGGGGCAGAGAGAATATTCAAAGAAATAATGGCTTAAAACTTCCCAAATTTAATTAAAGACATGAATGTACATATCAAAGAAGCTCAATGAATTCTAAACAGCATAAACCCAAATCAATCCACAGTGTAACATATTATAATAAACTAGTGGATACCAAAGACATGGAAAGAATCCTGAATATTACAAAAAAGAAGCAATGTGTCATGGACAAAAAAGCCAAAATAAGATTAAATTACAATTTCTCATCAGAAACCATGGAAGCAAGAAAGTGGTAGGATATCATATAAAAAGAACTAAAAGCAAAAAATTGCAGATCAAGAATTCTCTATCCAGCAAAACTGTCTTTCATAAATGGGGGAGTGACTAAAGCATTTCCAGATTAAAAAAAAAATTAAGGAACTTTGTCATCACTAGACTGACATTAAAGAAGATGATAAAGAGAATGAAAGGAAAGGACAACCAACAATTGATAGAAGTCTTATGAAGAAATAAAAATTTCACTTAAGGTAATGGTGTGGGTAAGTAAATACCAGTACTACCATATTTTAAATTTGTAACTCTGCTTTCTCATTCCTATGGGATATAAAGCTGAAATACCTAAAATGTAAGGATAAATCAGTAGTTTTGGATGCATAATATATAAACATGTAATTGTAATGAGAAATTTATAAAGGTGGGGCAACAAAGGAGTATAGGAACATAGTTTGTGTGTACTACTACTGAAGCTCATTGGTAGGAAAGCAAACAAGATAGTTGTAGATTTAGGATGTTAAATTTAAACCTCATGATAATTACAAAGAAAATGTCCAAGAATATGCAAACTCATAGAGGCAGAAATTAAATTACAAGTTTCCAGGGCCAAGAATCAGGGGAAATGGGTAGATAAGGCATAATAGGGATTCTGTTTGGGGAGATGGGAAAGTTATAGTAATGGAAAGTGGTGAGAGTACTACAACATTGTGAATGTGATTGTACTGGTCTGAAAGGATGTATGTCCCCTAGAAAAGCCATGTTTTAATCAAAATCCCATTTCATAAAGGCAGAATAATCCTTATTCAATACTGTATGTTTGAAACTGTAATCAGATCATCTCCCTGGAGGTGTGATTTAATCAAGAGTGGTTGCTAAGCTGCACTAGGTGATGACATGTCTCCACCCATTTGGGTGGGTCTTGATAAGTTTCTGGAGTCCTAAAAAAAGGAAACATTTTGGAGAATGAAAGAGATTCAGAGAGAACAGAGAATGCTGCAGCACCATGAAGCAGAGAGTCCACAAGCCAGCGACCTTTAGAGATGAGGAAGGAAAATGCCTCCCGGGGAGCTTCATGAAACCAGAAGCCAGGAGAGAAAGCTAGCAGATGATGCCATGTTCACCATGTGCCCTTCCAGCTGACAGAGAAGCCCTGACTGTATTTGCCATGTGCCTTCTCACTTGAGAGAGAAATCCTGAACTTCATTGGCCTTCTTGAACCAAGGTATCTTTCCCTGGATGAATGCCTTTGATTAGACATTTCTATAGAAAAAATATTGTTTTAATTGGAACATTTTCTTGGCCTTAGAACTGTAAACTAGCAACTTATTAAATTCCCCTTTTAAAAGCCATTCTGTTTCTAGTATATTGCATTCCAGCAGCTAGGAAACTAGAACAGATTTTGGTAGTGGAAAGTGGGGTGCTGCTGCTACAGTTTGCAAATACCAAACATGTTGAAATGGGTTTTTAAATGAATAAGGGGAAGAATCTGGAGGAGTTGTGAGAAGCTTGATAGAGAAGGCCTAGAATGCTTTGAAGAGACTATTGGTAGAAATGTGGATTCTAAAGACACTTCTGATAAAGTGTTAGACAGAAATGAGTCATGTGTTATAGACTGGAAGGAAGGTGAGCCTTGTATTAAAATGACAGCTAATCTGGCAAAATTGACTAGTGGCTTTGGCTGGAAGACAGATTTTTAAAAACCTTGAACTTGGATATTTAGCAGAAGATGTTTCCAAATTAAATGTGGAAAGTGCAGCTTGGTTTCTCCTTGCAGGTTATAGTGAAATGCAACAGGAAAGAGATAAGCTGAGAACTGAATTCTTGGGTACTAAGAAAGCAGGAATTGATGTTCTGGAAAATTCTGGGCTTCCAGGAGGGGAGACTCCAGAGAATAGTACTCCATGTGAGGATTTGGCCAAATGTGAAACCAGTCAGACATTTCAGAGAAAGACAGGATCAGACATGGAGTTATCCAGGAAGGATTCATGGAAACTCCTTATGTCTTATAGGCACGATCCAAGGCTACTGCATAGAAAGCCAATGACTGTGCTGTGGGACCTGTATAAACAGAGTCTCTGCCAGTCTGTTCTGGGGGGTTCAGAGAAGGGACACTGTGAAGGTAAAATAACTCCATAGGCAAAGCCATGGAGGCAAAGGTCTGAAGTCAAGAAGCCTCGGACTAGGAGAGCAGACCCACCCAAGCCCATGGACAGGATGAGTTTGCCCCAAAGGCAGAGGGTGGGCCTTCCACCTCATTGCAGTGGAAGAGTCATGCTGCTTCAGGCCTTGGAGAGGGTGAAGCACATTCCTTGGGGTTTGGGGAGAGAGTGACTACCACCACATGGAGGGGTTGAGTGTGGGCCTCAAAGATGGAAGAGAGTCCGGGTGTGGTCCCAATGCTTGGAGAGGGTGGAACTGAGCAAAAGATGGTCTCCTCAATATCTCCCAAGGTTGCACTTGGAGAGAGGCAGGCCTCTGCACAGGCTCTTGGAAAGGGTGGGACTGCTGCTTTCAGAAGCCCTGAAGATAAATGATTCTCAGACTTTGAAATCTTATGGACTTTGCCCTGCAGGTATTCAAAACTGTATGGGTCCAGTGACCCCTGTGTTTCTTCCTCCCTATGGAAATATGCAGATGCATCCTATGACTGTTCCTCTTTTGTATGTTGGCAGTAAATAACTTGTCTGAGTTTCACAGGTCCAGAGCCAGAGGATAATTTTGCCTTATAACGGACCATGCCTGTAACTAACTTTGATAGAAGTTTGTACTGTTTCTAACTTTGTATTTCATCTCTAATGTTACTGAAATGGTTTAGGGTTCTCTGATATTGCTATGAAATTAATGTATTTTGTATATGGGGAAAACATGTCTTTTTTAGGGTTCAGAGGGTAGAATATGCTGGTTTGAAAGGGTGTGTGTCCCCTAGAAAAGCCATGTTTTAATCAAAATCCCATTTTGTAAAGGCACAATAATCCTTATTCAATACTGTATGTTTGAAACTGTAATCAGATAATCTCCCTGGAGATGTGATTTAATCAAGAATGGATGTTAAACTGGATTAGGTGACAACATGTCTCCACCCATTTGGGTGGGTCTTGATAAGTTTTTGGAGTCCTATAAAAGAAGAAACATTTTGGAGAATGAAAGAGATTCAGAGAGAGCAGAGAATTCTGCACCACCATGAAGTAGAGAGTCTATGTACTAGCGACCTTTAGAGATGAGGAAGGAAAATGTTTCCTGGGGAGCGTCATGAAACTGGAAGCCAGGAGAGAAAGTTAGCAGGTGACACCGTGTTCACCATGTCCCCTTCCAGATGAGAGAGAAACCCTGACTGTGTTCACCATGTCCCTTCTCACTTGAGAGAGAAACCCTGAACTTCATTGGCCTTCTTGAACCAATCTTTCTCTGGATGGATCCCTTAGATTGGACTATTCTATAAACTTGTTTTAATTGGGCATTTTCTTGGACTTAGAACTGTAAACTAGCAACTTATTAAATTCCCCTTTTAAACGCCATTCTCTTTCTGGTATACTGCATTCCGGCAGCTATGAAACTAGAGCAGTGATTAATCCCATTGAATGGTATGCTAGGGATTAGTTGAGATGGGTATGTTTATATTGTATATATGTTCTCACAATTGAAAAATAAAGAGTAACTAATGAAACAAAGGCAATTGAACACAATACATGTTACTTCATGGGTTCTAACAAAGGAAGTGAAAAGAGTCAAAGAAACATTATTGGGACATATGAAAAAAGTCAGAAAATAGGTTATAAACTTTATATCAATGATATATAATCTGAACTTGATAACTGCACTTAAAGTTATTGCATAACTGAATACCCTTGTTCTTAGGAAATATACATGGCAATAATAAGTGTTCAAAGAGCATGATGTATACAACCTACACTCAAGAGTTCAGAAAATGAATTGATAAATAGAGATAAAAAGCTAGCCAGATAGATACATAGATAAATACATAGAAGATAAATACAAGGATACAGCAAAAGTTGCAAAATGTTACAATTGGTGGATCTGGGTCTAAGATGTAAGAGTATGTTTTATTTACTTGTATGGGGTTTGTATTATCTTTTTAACTGCCTTGTAAGTTTGAAAGTATTTCAAAACAAAACAAAACAAATTTTAATCTTGAGATATAATACCAACATCATCCCTTCATTTAAGAAATTGGCAAATGTTCTCCACAAAATTTTGTGTATTCCTTCTGTCATTGTAGAACTGGAGTCAACTTTTCATTATAAGAGCTTCTTCTCTCATGTTAAAGGTACATCTCCCTCAGCCTTCAACCATATTACCTGACACACTATCCAAAAGAGCCAATTTCCTCACATTAAAAAAAAAACTGGCTTCTGGTCAACTCAAATGGTAGTACAAGACACTCCAGAATTTTGAACTAGCAAAAACTGACAAAGCCATTGTCATTGTCAGGTTCATGTGTCAACTTGGCCAGAGGGTGGTATTTGGTTGTCTGGTTGGGCAAGTGTTGGGCTATGTGTTGCTATGAGGACATTTCATTGGCTTAAATCATGATTACATTGGCTACATCTATAGCCAATTGCATTTGTAATCAGTTAAGAGGAGTGACTAATGCAATGAGTGATGCTTAATCTAATCAACAGAAGGGTTTTACGGAGGATTCAGAAGAGACAGTCACTCTTCTTGCTTCAGCCAACAGTTCATTGAGGACCCTAATCAGAGCCAGCTTGCAGCCTGCCCCACAGATCTTGCACCCTTGCATCCCCACAGTCACTCAGCCAGCCTCTCCCGAGACTTTGTTGAGGACCTTCATCAGAGCTGCCAGCTTGTGGACTGCCCTACAGACATTGGACTCTACATCCCCATGGTTACATGAGACATTTTATAAATTTTATATTAAAAGATATCTCCTGCTGATTCTGTTTCTCTAGAGAATGCTAGCTAATACAGATTGGTACAGGGAGTGGTTCTTTAGAAACAGAATCTTAAAAATGGGTTTTTACAATTGTTTTTTTTTTTTTTTACTCTGACTGGACTCAAAGGCACTAAGGCCTCTGTTTCTTGTAATCAGAATGACACTGCCAATACATGGGGTGAGCTGGCAAAAGAGATAGTCAAAATATCACCATTGGACTCTTCTAATGCCTTGCTTATATGAAGCCAGGCTCTGGGAGATAATGTTTTTGACACCTTTAAGGAGTTTTGTGGAAATAGGAAGTACATTATACTCCAAAAGAAAGGCACGCATTTTCAAATTTATATAGACAGAAATCAGGGGAATATGTGTGGCAATGGTATTTAAGGGTGTGGGATAATGGTGAGAGGCATACAAAGCTGGATCAGGCTTAATTTATTGATATGGGCCCATTAAGAAGAGATTCTACATTCAATTTTATAGCTTAAAATGCATTCAATTTTTATAACTGAAAATGCATTAACAGTTAGTTTGGATGGTTGGCTGAAACATGGATCAAAAGATAGCCAACATTACCTGAGGATGAAATGCCAGAATTTCCCTGGGGTAATGTAGATGAGGGCATCCATTGGCTGGCTTAGAGAGGTTGGAATGTTAGAGTGAATTTATCATGGAAAGCCTGCTCATATACCCCAGGAATGTCTGGAGGATGCACTTTTTACCAGAACTGTGAGAAATAAATTTGTGAGACTAGCTCCATTATCCCTAAAGAACTCTGTAGTTGCCCTTCTCTGTAGGTCAGATATTACTGTGGAAACTGCTGTCACTGATCTGGTATCCTTAAACACAATGGGGATAATCAGATCCTGAGTTGGCAGAAGCCAGAGAAGCAGCACTTGATCACCAAAGACAAGATGGATGTAGCTATCATAATGGACCACAGACTCAAAGCAGGAGTCAAAATAATTTGACTCACAGACACTTGTGGCATTGGCTAGTAGATCATGGGGTACCTAGAAGTACATAGGTGGACAGTCTACTAAATCCTTGTTTGAGCTGTATATACAAAAGAATTCTAGGTCAAGTGAACAGAAGTCTAACTTGAATTACAAAAACAGAGAGTCATGGCCCCTTAATCAATTTCCAAACTTGAGACAGTTTGGAGACACAGAGCCCCTTGAATGAGGGGGAGGTCAGGTCCCTTTGAGGGAGGACCCTGTCACACTGCCATAAATTAATCCTGTTAATCTTCTTCCAAGCCTTCCTAAAAGAGATCGATAGCCTTTTACCAGAGTAACTGTGCATTGTGGAAAAGGAAATGATCAGATATTTCTGGGATTCTTAGACACTGGTTCAGAAGTGACATTAAGTGCAAGAGACCCAAAACATCACACTGGTCCACTATTCAAAGTGAGAGTTTATGGAGGTCAGGTGATTGATGGTGTTTTAGCTCAGATCCATCTCATAGTGGGTCCAGTGGATGCAGTGTGCCTGGACCCATTCTGTAGATATTTCCCCCATTCCAGAAATGCATAATT
Source organism: Myrmecophaga tridactyla (assembly GCA_004026745.1). NCBI lineage: Eukaryota > Metazoa > Chordata > Mammalia > Pilosa > Myrmecophagidae > Myrmecophaga > Myrmecophaga tridactyla. Next base: position 40,511 of record PVIY010012301.1, on the reverse strand, counting down.
TGAATAGACATACAGAGCAACTGGCAGAATTCCCACGCTGGCTTTCTAATTCATGGAGTGAGGGCTATTATGGTAGGAAAGGCCAAGTGGAAGCCACTAGAACTGCTCCTATCTAGCAAAATAGTAAATCAGAAGCAATAGCAGATTCCTGGAAGGATTGCAGAGATTACTGCTACTCTTAAGACCTTGATGGCTGCAGGGGTGGTGACTCCCACCACATCCCCATTCAACTCTTCTATTTGCCCTGCACAGAAAACAGATGGGTCTTGGAGGATGACAGTGGATTTTCATGAGCTCAACCAGGTGGTAACTCCAACTGCAGTTGCTGTTCCAGATGTGCTATCATTGCTTGAGCAAATCAATACATCCCCTGGTACCTGAGGTGCAGCTATTGATCTGGCAAATGCTTTTTTCTCAATAGCTGTTAGTAACGACACCAGAAACAGTTTACTTTCAGCTGGCAAGTTCATCAATATTATTTCACTGTCCTACCTCAGAGACATATCAACTCTTCAGCCCTATGTCATAAACTTGTCACAGGGACCTTGATCATTTCAATCAATTTATATTGATTATGTCATGTTGATTGCCTCTAGTGAGCAAGAAACAGCAATTACTCTAGACTTATTGATAAGGCATTGGTGTGTCAGAGCTTTGGGGATAAACCTAACAAAAATACAGGGGACTCCCATCTCATTGAACCTTCTAGGTTTCCAGTGATGTGGAGCATGTTAAGATGTCCCTTCTAAGATGAAGGACAAGTTGCTGCATCTGGCCCCTTCTACGACTGAAAAAGAGGTGTCATGCCTAGTTGGTCTCTTTGAATTTTGGTGACAACGTATTCCTCATTTGGGTGTGTTACTCTGGCCCATTTATGGAGTGACCAGAAAATTTTGAGTGGGGACCTAATCAAGAGGAAGCTCTGCAACAGACTCAGACTGCTGTATGAGCTGCTTTGCCATTTGGACCATATGATACAGCACATCCAATGGTGCTCGAAGTGTCAGTGGCAAAGAGAGATGCTGTCTGGAGCCTCTGGCTGGTCCCTATAGGAGAGTCACAATGCAGACCCTTAGGATTTTGGAATAAAGCCTTACTGTCTGCTGCAGATAACTACTCTCCTTTTGTGAAACAACTTTTGGCCTGCTACTGGACCTTAGTAGAGAATGAATGCTTAAACATAGACGACCAAGTTACCATGAGACCTGAGTTGCCTATCATGAGCTGGGTGTAGTTTGACAAACCAAGCCATAAAGTTAGGCATGCACAGCAGCACTCCATAAAATGGAAATACTATATTCCAGATAGGCCAAGAGCAGGTCCTGAAGGCACAAGTAAGTTACATGAGGAAGTGGCTCAAATGCCCATGGTCTGCAATCCTGCCACATTACCTTCTCTTTCCCAGACCAAAGCTATGGCTCCCTGGGGAGTTGCTTACAATCAGCTGACTGAGGAAGAGAAAACTCAGGCCTGGTTTACAGGTGGTTTTGACCAATATGCAGGTATCACCAGAAAGTGGACAGCCGAAGCACCGTAAGCCCTTTCTGGGATGACTCTGAAGGACAGTGGTGAAGGGAAATCTTCCCAGTAGGCAGAACTTTGAGCAGTGCAACTGGTTGTTCATTTTGCTTAGAAGTAGAACTGGCCAGGATTGTGTTTGTGTACTGACTCATGTGCTGTTGCTAATGGTTCGGTTGGGTGGTCAGGGACTTGGAAGGAGTATGATTGGAAAATTGGTGACAAAGACATCTGGGGAAGAGGTATGTGGATAGACCTTTCTGAGTGGACTGAAAATATGAAGATATTTGTGTCCCATGTGAATGTGCACCAGAGGTTGACTTTAGCAGAGGAAGGTTTTAATAATCAAGTAGATAAGATGACCCGTTCTGTGGATACCAGTCAGCCTCTTTCTCCAGCAACTCCTGTCATTGCCCAATGGGCTCATTAACAAAGTGGTCATGATGGTAGGGATGGAGGTTATGCATGGGTTCAACAATACTGACTTCCATTCACCATAGCTGACCTGGCTACAGTCACTGCTGAGTGCCCAATCTGCCAGCAACAGAGACCCACACCCAGCCCCCAATATGGCACCACTCCCCTAGGTGATCAGCTGGCTATATGGTGGCAGGATGATTACATTGGACAATTCCCATGATGGAAGGGGCAGCAATTTGCTCTAACTGGAATAGATACATACTCTGGATATGGGTTTGCTTTCCCTGAATGCAATGCTTCTATCAAAACTACCATCCATGGGCTTACAGAATGCCTTATCCATCATCATGGCATTCCACATAGCATTGCTTCTGATCAAGGAACACACTTCACAGAAAATGAAGTGTGGGAATGGGCACATGCTCATGGAATTCTCTGGTCTTACCATGTTCCCCATCATCCAGAAGCAGCTGGATTGATAGAACGGTGGAATGGCCTTTTGAAAACTCAATTATGGTGCCAACTAGGTGGCAATACCTTGCAGGGCTGGGGTGATGTTCTTCAGGAGACTGCATATGCTCTGAATCAACATCCACTGTATGGTGTGGTTCTCCCATAGCCAGGATTCATGTGTTCAGGAACCAAGAGGTGGAAATGGGAGTGCTACCACTAACTATTACCCCTAGTGATCCCTTAGAAAAATGTTTGCTTACTGTCCCTGCGACCTTGGGTTCTGCTGGTCTACAGACTTTAGTTCCAGAATGGGGAAGGCTTCCACCAGGAGAAACAACAATGATCCCATTGGACTGGAATCTGAGGCAGCCACCAGGTCACTCTGGGCTACTCATGCCCCTGGATCAACAAGCTGAGAAGGGGAATCCTTTACTGGCTGGGGCGATTGGCCCTATCAGTGGGAAATAAGACTGCCAGTACACAATGGGTTTTCCTGGAATATAGGAGATTCCCTAGGGTGTCTCTCAGTATTACCATGCCCTGTGATTAAAATCAATGGAAAAACTGCAACAACCCAATCCAGGTAGGACTATCAATGGCTCTGAAACTTCAGAAATGAAGGTTTGGGTCACCCCACCATGCAAAGAACCACAGCCAGCTGAAGTGCTTGCTGAGTGTAAAGGGAATATGGAATGAGTAGTGGAAGAAGGTAGTGACAAATATGAACTATTACCATGTGATCGGTTACAGAAACAAGGCCTGTACCACTGTTTTGTTCATGTTTTAGTATTTAAGTTGTAAGATATCAAGTTTAAGAGTGAATATTACACAAGGATTTGCACCCTATTCTGGAGAAATTTAATGTTTTTCCAGTTATATGCAGGACAGTTGAGTATTGTTAGGCAAGAAAAAAATATGTGTGTTATTGTTTTCTATTTAGAGAGTAAGTGTGGTTTAAAGTGATGTGTATAACTGCCAAGTTGACAAGGGGTTTACTGTCATGGTCAGGTTCATGTGTCAACTTGGCCAGGTGGTGGTAACTGGTTGTCTTGTTGCCTGTCTGTTGCTATGAGGACATTTCATGGGCTTAAATCATGATCATGTTGGCTGCATCTACATCTGATTGCATTTGTAATCAGCTAAGGGGGGCATCTTCTGCAATGAGTGATACTTAATCTAATCCCTGGAAGGCTTTTAAGGAGGATTCAGAAGAGACAGTTTCTCTTTTTGCTTCAGCCAGTTAGCCTCTCCTGAGAGTTTGTTGAGGACCTTCATCAGAGCTAGCTTACAGACTGCCCTACAGATCTTGGACGCTTACATCCCCACAGTTGCCCAGCCAGCATTTCCTGAAAGTTCATTGAGGACCTTCATCAGAGCCAGCTTGTGGCCTGCCCCACAGATCTTGCACCCTTACATTCCCACAGTTGCCCAGCAAGCCTCTCCAGAGAATTCATTGAGGATCTTCATCAGAGCTTCCAGCTTACAGCCTGCCTTACAGATCTTGGACTCTATATCCTCATGATTGTGTAAGAAGCTTTTATAAATTTTATATTTATGGATATGTCCTGTTGGTTCTGCTTCTCTAGAGAACCTAACTAATACAACCATCTTCCTCAAAACTTGAGAAGACAGTTAAAGGATTGCAATAATTGGGTGAGTGCCAAATAAAGGAAATGCAGCTTTAAAAATGGTAGGCGAAGTATATAATATCCATGCTGACTCCTCCCCAACCACTTCCCTGGCATGGAGTAGATCTAGCCTGAGCTCCTATTGTGGGTCCTTGGCCCTGTTCCAGAGGGAGCAGAGTAACCTCTATGCACATACTGAGGTACCAGTATGTCGATGACAATCTACCTGTTGGCAGCCAGAAAGACTGAACCTAGAACCTTGTCTCTGATTCCTCCTCCTGGAACTTGTCTTGCAAACAGAAGCAATTTGCAGATAGATAAATCAGTGTAAAAACCAGTTAAATCTGAGAGATTCCAAACAGAGTCAAGAGGTTATCCTGAAGGTTATTCTCATGCATTAAATAGATACCACCTTGTTAGTCAAGATGTAATGGAGAGGCTGGAGGGAACTGTCTGAAAATGTAGAGCTGTGTTCCAGTAGCCATGTTTTTTTAAAGATGATTGTATAATGATATAGCTTTCACAATGTGACTGTGATTCTCAAAACCTTGTGTCTAATGCTCCTTTTATCTACTTTATCAACAGACAAGTGAAACATATGGAATAAAAATAAATAATAGGGGGAAAATGTTAAAATAAATTTAGTAGACTGAAATGCTAGTGATCAATGAAAGGGAGGGGTAAGGGGTATGGCATGTATCAATTTTTTTTTCTGTTGCCTTTTTATTTTTTTTTTCTGAATTGATGCAAATGTTCTAAGAAATGAACATGATGATGAATATACAACTATGTGATGATAATATGAACTACTGATTATATATGTAGAACAGAATGATCATATGTTAAGAATGTTTGAGTTTGTTTGTTGTTATATTCTTAGAAAATTAAAAAATTAATACAAAAATTAATTTAAAAATTTAAAAAAAACAATTAAGTCAAAGTGGCCTGGGAAAAAGATTACTTGCTTTAAGAAACACAATAGGGCTAAAAGGAGGGGATGTGAGGGAGTCTATTTCATAGGAGGTAGAGGGATACTGAAATCCCTATAAATAGGAAGGGTGATTCCTAAGACCATGACCAAACACAAATCAAGAAAACACATGGGCCATGGTGGCTCAGCAGGCAGAGTTCTCACCTGCCATGCCGGAGACCCAGGTTCGATTCCCGGTGCCTGCCAATGCAATTAAAAATAAATAAATAAATAAATAAATAAATAAATAAATAAATAAATAAATAAATAAATAAATAAATAAATAAATAAATAAATAAAACACTTGAAAAGACACAGGCTGAGAAAATATAGACAGGACTTTGTAACTCACTTTTTTGCCTAAGGGCTGAACTTCTTGATAGCAGGGCTAAGATCTGAAGTTGACCACCAGCAAACAAAGAGATTATCTGTAAAGACTGTGTAAGGATTTTTTTTTATCTTAGTTTGTTTGTTTTGTTAGCTCTTAGCATGCAAGAAAATCCCTGTAATATCACTACCTAGATACAAAATAAAGGAACAGAATCTAAATTCCAGAATTAACATGTTAAAATATTAAAATGTGCAGTGTACAAAAATAAATTACAAAACAAAGAAACAGGAAGTATGGTCCACCCAAAGGAACCAGATAGAAATTCAGAAAGCATAAATGAAGCAGACCAGACTTTGGACATATCAGAAAAAGACTTTAATTTTTTTTTCCTCAATATGCTCAAAGAGATAAATTAAAACTCAGAAAAAGAACTAAATGATACCAGGAAAACAATGAATGAACAATATGAGAATATCGTTAAAGCAACACAAATTATAAAAAGGAATGGAACTGAAAAGCTGGAGTTGAAAACAACAATAAATGCAATGAAAAATTCTTTAGATTATTTGAACAGATCAGAGCTGGCAAAAGAATCAGTGAACTCAGATATAAGAAAATTGAGATGATTTAGGTGGAGGAGCAGAGAGAAAAAGGAATGAGAAAAAGTGAACAGAGCCTAAGGGACCTGTGGGATACCACCGAGCACACCAATATGTGTACTATGGGAAGACCAAAAAAAAGGAAATTGGGAAAGGTGCAGAAGGAATAATCAAAGAAAAAATCACAGAAAACCTTCCTAAATCTACCAAAAGACATAAATATACACATTCAAGAAACCACTTGAATTTCAGAAAAAAAGAAAATATTAAACACAAAGAGAACCATGGCTAGACATATAGTAGTCAAACTGCCAAATGGCAAGGACAAGGAGAGAGATCTGAAAACTGCAAGAGAAAGTAACATGTTATATAAAAGAAATTCTTATATGATTAAGTTTCTGATTTCTCATCATAACCTGAAAAGGCAATGGAATAAAAAATTTAAAGTGCAGAAAAAATTTTCTAACAAAGAATACTCTCCTGAGAGACTATTTCAAAAAATGAGGTAGAGATTAAGACACTCTTAGATAAACAAAAGCTGAGGAAGTTCTTCACCACTAGACCTTCCCTACCTGAAATCCTGAAGGAAATTCTTCAGACTGAAAGGAAAGGAGATTAAATAGTGGATAATAGTGTAGGCTCTGAAATAAAGGAATAAAGACAGTGTATAATGATAGTGACTAAATGTACAAATTTAAAAAGTTTTTGCATGAGGAAGAACAAAGGAATATCAATACTGTAGGGTGTTGAAAATAGATGGTAATTCATATTTTAAAACTGTAACTTATGTGTGAGAATAAAGCAAAAAACATTTATTTGGTAAAAAATTTATATTTTGACTAGTGCATTTCCTAATTGAACTTATAGCTTAATCGAACACCATAGTACTTGGAACCTTGCATAGGGCATGAGATTTTGTAGGTTTGTCCAGAGTAATGCCCTGATAAATTCCAGAGTGATCTGAACAGTGACTAAAAAGTATTTGCAAAGTCTTCTTGGGGGAATGGCAAGAAAGGGGGAAAATTCAACTTCCCCATGTGGAGAATTCCCAATATTCTCACAAGCAGTGGGGACAACCAAAGCAATAGGCTGAGCCCTCAATCCTGGGGTTTGTTTGTATGAAAGTTATCCCTGCAAAGGATAGGCTAAGCCTACTTAATTTAGGCTTAAGAGTCCCCCTAGAGAACCTCTTTTGTTGCTCAGGTGTGGCCTCTCTCTCTCAGCCAACATGACAAAAAAAACTCACTACCCTCCCCCTCTCTATGTGGGGCATGACTCACAGGGGTGTGGACCTTCCTGGCAACATGGGACAAAAATCCTAGAATGAGCTGGGACTCAGCATCAAGGGATTGAAAAAACCTTCTCAACTGAAAGGGGGAAGAGAGAAATGAGACAAAATAGAGTGTCAATAGCTGAGAGATTTCAAACAGAGTCAAGAGGTTATCCTGGAGGTTAGTCTTACGTATTATATAGATATCACCTTTTTAGTTAAGGTTTAATGGAGAGGCTGGAGGGAAGTGCCTGAAAATGTAGAGCTGTGCTCCAGTAGCCATGTTTTTTAAAGATGATTGTATAATGATATAGCTTTTGCAATGTGACTGTGTGATTGTGAAAACCTTGTGTCTGATGCTCCTTTTATCTACCTTATGGACAGATGAGTAAAACATATGGGTTAAAAATAAATAAATAATAAGGGGAACAAATGTTAAAATAAAAAAATTTAGTAGATTGAAATGCTGGTGATCAGTGAGCGGGAGGGGGAAGGGGTATGGTATGTATGAATATGTTTCTTTTTTTCTTTTTATTTATTTTTCTGGATTGGTGCAAATATTGTAAGACGTGATTGTGGTGATGAATATACAACTATGTGATGATATTGTGAGTTACTGATTATATACCAAGAATGGGATGATCATTTTGTAAGAATGTTCATGTTTGTATGTTGTTATGTTAAAAAAAAAAAGAGAAATAAAGACATCTGGTAAAGGTAACTACATGGGTAATTATAAATTCCAGTAATATCATATTGTATTTTTGTATCATATTATATTTGTATTTGGTATGTAGTTCCACTTTTTACTCCTTACAGGTTCAATGCAAATGCATAAAAAGTTATGATAAGCCAATGGTTTGGGACATAAAATATATAAAGATATAATTTGTAATTTGTAGAATAAAAGGTAGGGATGAAGGGATACAGGATTAGTGAAGGTATATGGTATTGAAGTTAAGTTGGTATCAAATCGAATTTGATTGTCATAGATTTTAGATTTTTAATTTATGACCCATGATAACTAAAAAGAAAAGATACGAAAAATATTTCCAGAAAAAATTAGTTGGGACTCAAAATGGTATAGTACAAAAATCAAATAAATATGATAAAGGTATTAATGGAAGAATTGTGGGACAAAATGGTGTAAGACAAAGTCCAAACAGCAAAATTACAGAAGAAAGTTCTGCATTATCAGTTAAATGTAAATGTAAAAGTTAAATGTCAATTTGTCTCCCAGTCAAATTGCAGAGATTGGCAGAATGGATTAAGAAAGCATGATCCAACTACATGCTGTTTATGAGGCTTGCCTCAAATTTAAAGATACAAGCAAGTTGAAAGTGAAAGGATGGAAAAAATATGCCATGCAAATAGTAACCTAAAAAGAGTTTGGGTATCAATGCTAATATCAGATAAAACAGACTTTAAATAAAAAAACTGTTACAGTTTTTTCCCTGGGATAGTGAAAAACTGACATTATTCCCTACAGGAAGAAGCGGATGTAAGAAAACCAGAAGGCCTTAAGGCAAATTTCAGAATTCCAAGTGGTAAACCACCAGGCACTCCCCACTGTCCTTGGAATAAAATCCACACTGCATATCTTGGCCTGTGAGAATAAGACTGATACTACATTGCCTTCTTTTCTGAGTTGTGGTCACATTCTCCCTCACTCCTATTCTCCTGCCCACTACTCTCCATCCACACCATCCTTTCTGTTCTTCAGACTTGTGAAACTCATTCCCAGCTTGGTGCCTTGCACTTTCTGCTCCTTCTCTCTGGGACCTTCCTCTCCCATATTCTTGCCTGTCTAAGTCCTTCATACCACTCAGGTTAAAGATCACATGTCACTTCCTCGAAGAGGCCTTCTCTGATAACAGTCTTAGTTAATGTTTCCCAGTTCTCCTCCACCACCACCACCACCAAGTCACTCTATCTCCTGTTTTATTGTCTTCACGACACTACTTACTATCTAAAATTATCTTGCTCATGTATGTATTTGTTTGTATATTATCTCCATCCTCAACATAGTACGTACAGGAAGGATTATTTCTAGTTTTGCTCACCACTACAGCTCCAGTACCTAGTGTATCACCTGACATATAGTGCGGACTCAAAATATCATTTCTGATTTGTGAATGATTTAGTGAATATTTAGTGCTATCAGAAATGGAGGTTTGTAAAAGTATTTGGAATATTAACAGAGTAAAAACATTTACTGTGAAAAAAAGTAAAACTGAGATTAAAAAGGCCTCATTTACAAATTGAGCCAAAGATGGTTGATAGACATAGACAGAAGGGGAAGAGCCATAGAAATGCCAATTAGTTAAAATGCTGTTTGACATAATTCTGCAATTACTGCAGACAGAATAATAGTCAAAAAATTAGCTTGGGCATCAGAGTGACTTTATGATTCACAAATGGCCTATACACCAGTTAATTCTCTATTTCTAAATGTTACTGTTATAGTTTGAGTCATGGTACTAAGTTTAGTTAATCTGAGGTTAAAAATTTACATGGCAGGATACACTAATTCAGAATAATGAAGTATTGATTTTTGCCTTTTAGCAACAATTAAATAACACTCAGCTTTATAAAGTGCCCAGTGTCTTCTCAAATCCCAGAATAATCATTGACTAGTTCATTTAAACAGCTGCATTGTGATGCATAGTTGAAATATTATTCCTAAATTGTAAAAACAAAGCATAAAATCCAGTTTGCTATTTACCACAATCAGAGTTTTCTTCAAAACGTTAAAGCTCAAGATGAAGAACTTCTTGCCATCACCAAATTCTATCAAACACGAAGCCTAAGAATATTTTCCTAATAATAAATAAAATACGTACTTTTGATGTGACTTTATTGCTACCTCTAAATAAGGGAAATAGCCCAACATTTGATATGACTGGAGCAGTAGGCACCGTTTTTTTACCTCCATGGCTCCAGATGCACAGATTTCTTCTGGTTTTTAGCAGACAGCCCAAAGCCTCCTATTGTGGATTCCTCAAGGCTCCATTCATAACACAATTTCTACTCCAGGAAAATGTAATAAAATGAATTCAAACTATACACTAGACTGTCTGTTACACAATGTTTAGCTTGTAGAAATTAATCAGATATGTGTCTGTCCTCAAGTAGTTGATAATCAAATTATGATCAGAGATTTTAAAAGAAGAGAACCTTACATAACATTAGGAAGTTTATGCTGTTTAGCAGGGAAAATGTTAAAGAATTTCAGAGGAAGGAGCAGTCCGTCTTTGATGCTCTTCTACTTAACTTATGCACAGTATCCCTGAGTAATGTCATACATAACCATACCTAGACTGAATATCCTGACTTACTTATATACCCCAGAAGCATTTGAAAACAGAAATTCCTTTCATTCACTAGGGCCACTTCCTGAGATTTCCTTCCATTCCCTTTCCATCCTAAAAACCTTAGGCCCCATTCCAATACTTATGTGGTTTTCTTTCCTTGTCTTTTCACCCAGAACATGCCATTGAAAAGTCTGAATTGGCAGGGCTAGAAGTGGTGAGGGAAAAGGGAAGGGATGAGAGAATCCACTCCTCAGCTTCTTTCAACAGGACTGCCCTAGTTGCCCTAAACCTGAACCCATTTCCCTCCTTCCAATTCCCCGATTCTTCCCACCTTCAGCACAAGAATTAAACAAATTTTACCAGAAAAAAAGTCTAACTTTAGATTAAGACTGTTTCCTCTATGAAATGAAGCTAAAACTGAATTCATCTTGAATAGTCAAAAACCTAATATATGCCCATTGGTTTCTCCAGAGACAAAGTTAGAAAAGAGAACAAGAAAGTAAAGGAGGAAATCTTTCCCAACAATTATCATCTTTCTCACCATCCTACCATGAAAACCTCTCAAAAATTCTACAAAAAGCTGTGTAGCTGTTTTAGGTTTGGAAAGTGAGGGAAAGGAAGCTGTGAGATTGTTCCAAAGGCTGATCTTCTCCCTATAGAACATTAGCTGTTCAAGGCAGAATCTTTGTTTTATTCACTGGTTTACTCGAAGTATTTAATATAGCATCTGACACATAGTAGACATTCAATAAATATTTGTTGAAAAATTGAAAAAGTAATTATGCAGTGATAGAATTCTAGAATACTCAACATAATAAATTTAGCAGAGATTTTGCATTAAATGTGTTTTGATGGATTGGCTTGATAATTTGATCATCACTTACAACACTATTTCCATGCAAAAATGTAAGTGGAGTACAAAGCAATCAAACTAACCATGAACTTTTTTTTTTTATGCAGAGGGTGCGTGGTACAGTAATCAAACCCGGGTCTCCACTGAACCACCCGTGCATCCACCATGAACTTTTTGAATTCAGGTTTGGTACTGCAGTATTCAAAGTAGAGAGTGACCAGTGTAATTTCAAGTTGTCAGAAAGGAAGGGAAAGGTTTAGGCAATACTATAGCAATAATATTGACAATTGCTGACATTCATTAAGTTCTTCATTATGTGCTAAGTACTGACATAATAAATTAATACTTGCTATCTTACTTCATCTTCAAAATAACCCTATAAGGTAAGTATCATTATCATTATTACCTGCATTTTACAAATAAGAAAACTGATGCAAAGAGAGGATAAGTAACTTTTAAAAGACACAACTAGAAAGTGTAGGTGTCAAACACCAGGAAGTCTGACTGCAGAATCAACACTCTATTACTGTGCTATACTACATAAAACTGCTAAGATCTAGTCACTAAATCTGAGGTGGAGGAGAAAGAAAGGAATCAAGAATGACTCCAAGTTTCAAAGATGGAGTGAACTATCATACCAAAAGCAAAAATATTTATTTTAAGTTTCATTACTACTTGATGGCTAAAAAATGGATTTGAATCATTTACAGTTTAGACGTCATCTTCTTTGTGAAGTCCCTGTACCCACCTATCACACTTAGGCACTTCCATAATCAGCTGTCTTTACATCTATTATTCAAATTGTCAGATTATACAATAACTCTTACTATTTTTTTTTTGTATCTTGGTTTATATTCTGTCTTTCACATTAGGCTATTAACTCAGCTTTTTATACCAGACAGTAGCAATATATTTGTTTAATATTTTGGTGTATGTATATGAGGGGAGATGTGTTTAGTTTCAGATAAACTGATAGATTTTCACAGTGGAGATATTTAGGAAGAAGTAGGTAATTTAAAACCAGAACTTGGATTTTTTTTAAATAGGCTAAAAAAGTAGGCCTGTGAGTTTCCTAGCTCCTAGTTAATGCTATTGAGTTGGAAAAAAATTCTGAAGGGGAGAAAAATATTCTATGATCTTTATGTCAATATGTCAGTGAGCAATTTGCATGTACTCAAATATAAGTAAACCAACCCTTAAGAGAAAGTAAAGACTCATTTGGAAGTTCTCCTCCAGAATAACATATGACTAGTTCCCTAAACAAAACTGGTATCAAAAGCTTGGGAGTGGGGAAGACATATAAAAGTTGGCATTCCCCACCAGAGCACTTGGCATTTCAGGTGAGGTAATTTTTGGTGTCACTCCAAAAGAAAATCTAACTTAGGAAAACAAGTTGTATCTGGACAAGTTCCTCTCTCTCTTTAGAAATTTAAATTCAAAAGTTTGTTTTAATACCTAGGCATAAATTGAACAAAATAAGACCTGTATACTGGAAACTACAAAACGTTGCTGAGAAAATAAATCTAAATAAATTTAGGTCTAAATAATCACTCAAAATAAACGGAGATATCTACCATGCTTATGGATTAGATGGCTTCTAAGAAAACTCAATGATAATCCCATCAGACTCATTCAGCAGAAATTGACAAGATAATTTTAAAAATTGTATCGAAATGCAAAGAACATAGAATAGCTGAAACAATTTTGAAAGCAAAGAACAAAGGTTTATGACTGATTTCAAAATTTAGTATAAAACTACAGTAATCAAGACTGTGGCATTGATATAATTGGAAACATACATATAGATCAATGGACCAGAGCAGAGAGTCAAAAATTATATCCACACATAAATGGTCAAACGATTTTTGACAAAATCTCAAACTCAATTCAGTGAGGAAATGATAATATTCCCATATTGGGGTTTCCTAATGCATATTTATATGGAGGCTCACGATCAACAATTCTTGTCATTCACTACCACTCATTTTCATGGTAATAAACTCAACACCTTCTAGTAGCTATGCACATTTTTTCCTAGTTTCTCCAAAAGAGAACATACAGAGCATTTGACCGAACACAGATTTTCTAACCTAACTATCCACTATACATGTTAGGGGTGCTTTGACTTTAAGGTAAGAAATACAAAATGCTTTCCAATTTTATTAATTAATAGCACCCCTAGACAAATATCTTCTTACCATTATGCCTGATTACTAAATCGCTATGATTCAAGGCAACAGATGGCTTGAATTCTCCCAGTTAAAATGGAAATAATCTAGAATTCCTGTGATTCAAAGGACTAAATTTTTATCATGTTATTTTATAAGCTACAAATATCCTAAGAAAAATGAAGATTATCAAATGGAAATGAATGGTTGTTATCTTCTAACTGTGTAGGTAGTATGTAATAGTCTTTACAGGACCAGCTGATGACATAGTGTTAATATAAAAACAGTGGGTACTGTGTGGTGCAATGGTGGCTCAGTGGCAGAATTTTCGCCTGCCATGCTGGAGACCCGGGTTCGATTCAATTCCTGGTGCCTGCCCATGTAAAAGAAAAAAGTGGGTACTAAACCCAACCAAAGCCTCCATCACTCTTTTTTCATGAACCATTTTTTTATGACAGCACTCTTCCTCCCTAGTCCTAGAAAATAATATAAATTGCATAGTTCCTTGAGTGGTCTTCAATACCTTTGCTTCAAAAACAGGACTCTGATTATCACAACCTTTTCCTAGAAAGTCCAGATTAAGGTTCACTTGGTTCTAAGACCTTTTCTGGATTATCTCAGACATTACAAATTCAACACTAAAAATATTTAAATGTTTGTCTAAGCCTCATTCTTCTTTATAATCAGTCGTATGCCAGTATGTCAAATGGTCCCCATTAGACTAGACTCTTTCTAAACGCAGGGATTAAAATGTCTGCATCTGTCACATCATAACAACGTATTGCTCTAGACATCATGAATACTCAATAAATGCATAATTATTGACACCACTCTAAAATTTACTTGTTATAAGGGATATGCCATGGCCAATGTGGCCTTATAATGTATATCACAGTTTTTTCCACATTGGTGTGGTCCATCATCATTCTATTCATTTTTATCTTTGTCTATGACCACAGGTCTATAGTAGGGCAAGTTGCTTGCAAGAGTAGCACCTATTTTTTACACAAAGCCCTGTCCAAAACTTCACATTTTTTCCAAATGGCATGAGTAGATTGTGTCCTTTGCAAATATTCTGGCGTTCACATTGCATTTCTGAAGACTTTATCTTTGAATAGTTAATTTTTAGTTTTAAAAGCATATTACTTAATAGACATCTTTTATTATTTATAATTCAGCAATATCACACGGTTCTTTTATTACACACTTTTAGAATTTTTATTCATTGTCTTATGACACAGAAGTGGGGAATATAAAGGAAAAAGAAATTAAGGAAAATGATGCCCAATCCCTTATACCAGCTGCCTATTTCTGACTGCACCTCACTTCTACCACCAAGATATATGCATGCACAGACACAACCTGAATAGCACATCTATCTACCACTTAGCATTTTGGAAGAAAAAACAGAAATGTATGTAGAAAAGAAAAGAAGAGGGTACCTAATATTTTTATAATATGGAAAGGTTAAATCACAAAATAATTAAATATTCTGATTAGTTTTAATTAAGCAGTATGTAAAGGAAACATTCTCATCTTAACTTTGAGCCTCACCCCTAAAGGAAACATTCTCATCTTAACTTTGAGTCTCACCTTATCCTTGAGCTATATGCCAGAAAGATATACAATGATAGTAAGCTCAGAAATTGGGTAAAAACTTAGGTTGGGATTAGGTACCATCTGGAATCCACATGACATAATATATGTTTATCAAACATGCTTTTGTCATATAGGGTGAGCAGTCATACTTCATTTGGTTTTACTGAATGTGGTCACCATCTCAAATTGTCTGATCTCTTAAAGTTACAATGGTCACACTTACTTAATCTCCACTGAAATACAGATTTTGTAATAAAATCATTTAATTTGTCCTATTTTCTAGTTGAAAAATCTAAGGAACAGCCTCTTATTTCACATAGGCTTCTTGATTTGTTAATCCCATAATACACTGGAGGTGTTGTGTGAGAACAATTCCTCAAAAAATTTATATAGTGGTATACATACGTTATAAAGTAGCATTCTATAAAGGATGATTATAAAGATGATGGTTTGGGAGAACAAACCATCCCTTCCTTTCACTTGGAGTTTAACCCAGCTGTATAATTTTTAAACAATCTTTGTTTACTTACTATGAAATCAATACATTTTAATGAAAAAAAATCAAACATTACAAATACAAGTAAAGTATAAAGTGAAAGAACCATGTAGCCTGGGTGACATTTAGAGATAGTACTAGGTTCAGAAATGTCTGATAAACAACCCTTGGTGGAAAGAAAACAGTGCTTTTTATATTTGAAAGAGACACTTGGATGCGGTTGTGTCAATATGGTTCCATCAAAATAGTCATGTCAGAACAGCCAAATCAAAATACTCTTCTTTAAGAGGGAAAGTAGTGAAATACACAAGGAAGAGTGTAGGGGTAATACATGGCAAAAAAAGGAATGCTCTTGAGAAGTCTGTATAATTTTGATCAATGTTGGAGAAGCTTCAAAAGAATCTGATAAACAATTGAAGTGTAATTGACATTTCACTCTATTTTTAAATCATTTTCTGGAAGAGAGACGAGACATGTATATAGCAAAAAAAAAGTTAGATTATAAGAGGTTCCTTAATTATATTTCAAATATGCATAATAATTTGATACCTACTGATTTCCAGGCACTGTTCATTATACTTTTTATATATTATATTATTTAATTATCATATCAACCCAGAGAAGTACTTATTACCCCCATTTTATGGTTAAACAAGCAATTGGCTAAAGATGCCACAGTTATATGTCAGTTATATGTGCTTAAAGGGTAATAATGGGCTCTTGGCATGGATTCATTTGATAAAGAAATAAGAACTTAACTTACACCACTTTCTGGAATGCTTACCATTTCTAATAAATAATACAGTTATTGCTCAGGGTAACCTAATTTTTCTGTCATTCTGCAAATAAGAATAGGACATTTGGATTGAAAGTGGTGGAAGAAAAGCCTTAAACTCTCATAAATGATTAGTGGATAAAATAACAGGTATGCATTTAAATCATAAGATTTCTATACGTGTAGAATCACACAATTGCTTTCAATAGAAATTGGGCTTATTCTCTAGCAGAAATACGTCAATATTGAATCACAGTGAAATAATTGATTGTATTATAATCTAAAACCAAAAGAGTATTAAAAACCTTTTTTTGAAGGAGTAATTTGCACCAGAATATCTATATCTTCAACAGTCCTCACACTTAGCAATATTATTTTTCAGTTTTGGCGTTGGCTTGTTATATATAAAAGGTCATAAAAATAGAAATTATAGCTTTAAAAACCAAGATTTTATGAATGTATGGGTGCAAATAACTTTATTTTTCCACTAAATATTTATGTAGACAGTTCCTAGATGTGAATCATTACTATACTTCATAAAACAGATTATTCTAGTAAACTCAATTCCATAAATTCTGATATCACCCCTGAATTATTTTATGCCAGAGTCTTGGATAAAAGAATTTACCAAACTAAACACATATTTATACCTTGATGAACAATATTACACAGGTTAACTCTAATGTATTTTGATTTAACCATTATTATCAAACACACTCTCTACATTAATTTAAAAGTTATGCAATGTGGTAGTTAGAACAAGACATATATACATTTGAATATTGGCTCTGCACTGATTAGTTGATATGACACTGGAAAAACTATTTGAGTTTGGGTTAACATATTTGAGTTTTGATTTCTTCTTCCATAAAAATGGGGATACAAATAACTACCATACAATGTTTTTACAAAATTGCAGTTAAATAAGTTTACATACATGACAGTGTATGGCCCAGAGTACTCAGTGCATGTAATATCTATCCCTTCTTAAAATATTACATGACTGATTTAGAATTGGGTAATTCCAATTATTCAATTAAAAAGGATTTATGATACCTCAAGATATGAGAATTCAGTAATATTCTCTTTGGATAGTATTGAAACTATCAGAATTTTATTTAAAAATGACTATGAGTGTGTGAAGGCTGGTAACAATAAAAATGAATGCTGGGTCATTAAGTTCATCTTCTGGCTTATCCATTGTTTAAAAAGATAGATGAAATAATAATTACACAAATCACTGGGGTGCTGTGATGAGAGAATGAAATTAGGAAAGAGCTTTATTACCAATCAAATGTGTCATAAAAGTACAAAGTCATTTTATTGCTTTTCTATTTCAAGCAGCTGTCGTATTAGTCATATGTGGTTTTTGCCATCCAGGATGATAGGTATGCATTTCCAATGCATCTCATCACTTAACAAGCCAGGTAAGTATAAGGCAGACTTTCCCAAGACCAAATTCAAAGTTTTAAAAAGGTGAGACAATTTTTGAAAAATCATTTTTAAAAAAAGTCACTTGTTTCATGTATATGTTTCTTTATCTAACTTAGAGAATCATAGGCATTCTAGACTGAAAATAATTTCTCAGCCTCTTTTGACAGTTAATATTTCTGTCTTTGATCTACAAATTAACCAATGTCCTGGCATGAAAGTGTTACTCGCATTAAAGAACTCATTCAAAATAACCCATAATTTTCATTTCAAAATAAAAATTCACAACTTTAACCACCACAGGGTAAACAAAAATTTTAATAATGGCTTATACAATTAGAAACAAATTTCTGAGTGATTTTATTATGTCAAATAATAAGGCTGGTCAAGATTATATAAAAAAATAAATGTCAAACAGATTATTAAAATACAATGAATGGTTATGGAATTTCAGTGACTCATATCTAGAGAATTCGGGGAGAAATTGACCCATAATCTATCTAAAGTAAACTTGTTTCTTCAATCCTGCCAAGAAATCAACCCATGACCTCATAGGGTTTGGCTAATAATAGATTACTAAAGAAGGAAATTTAAACAAATATTTAATATAGTCCCAGATAATTTTATACCTAAATAAAACATGATTTAAAAATATTATTACTTAGAATTTATTCTTAAAAATGTATTATTTGGAAGCATAGTCCTTTTAATCAAGAATCCCTATTAAAAATGCCTCTCTTTCTACATTTGAGCTAGTACTCCCTTCATCTATCCTGTGTTCAAATTTCAACTAAACAGAAGCATATCTGACAGCTTGAGCTTTACCTTTTCCACAAGCAAGAGGTCCAAATCATTATGTTTTCACCTCCTTGGGAAGCATATAGATGTGCCCTTCACTGTTCTGCCTTTGCTAGTACCTGCCAGAAGGCTTTAACATTGCCCAGCTGTTCTTGTTTCTTCCATGTGTCTTAAATATCCCCTTCACGGCGACCTTGATGTGTCTGTCTAATGTACAGCTGTACTCTCCTGAGTAGGAAGGTTCCTCCTTCAGCACAGTTAGTAACTTAGTGGTATAAAATCACTACATCATAAAATTGCTTGATTCACTTTGTAGGAAGGCAGTTAAAATTGACATCTATAGTCTTTACTTCCAACCGACATGCAACTTTAAAGCACACCAAAAGATGTCATTCAAATACTATGGCTAAAGAGAAATAAAAGTGCATGCTGGTCTCTTCAAAGATTGCTTTTTTCCTTCATCTTAATCCAAACTATATGTGTGTGTGTGTGTATATATAATTTTAAATGTTTCAAACTTGTTGTTTCTAAATTTTTACATCAATGGCCACTAAATTTTAAGAAATAATTATTCATAGCAAACTAATTTATGTGTAATGTGAGTCTAGGAGATTATCATACTGATCTTACCATTTATTTGAAAATACTTTATTCCAGGAAGATGTCATCTGTGTCACATTTAATTGTCTTTGAAACTCCTGCCATTTGAATCTGTCTTCTGGAACATGCATTTCATCATTATTTTTTAGCCTTGTTACATTAATCACCACAACTGCTTCAGAAGATTTCTGGGCTGTGCAGTGATAATTTGTTCCAGTGGTATTAATGAGGCAAGCAGTGGTCTTGAGGGAGGTGACAGCCCATTGCTTTATAGATAGCACCAGATTAAGGTGCTGGAATATATACATGGCTTTAAGCATAAACTCTAGAGCCTTTGGAGTGTTTTATAACTTCCCTTATCAAACTTAACATGGAAGAGATATCCCTGACACCTTATTTGCAATAAGCTAGGGATATCTAATCATCAAGGGGTTAGTATTAATAGTGGTACTCAACTTACCTTGATTTATAGACACATAAGAGAAACTTTGTACTGTTCCTGAATTGAAGGATCCCTGCTGCCTTATAAGCTCTGCATAGGCCTATTTCCATTACCATGGTTGTAATGGCATGTTCTTAGCCACAGAGGAGTTTAATTCCCTGAAGTGCAGCCAATGGAAATTAGTATTTCTGGGAATTGAATCCCATAA
The DNA here is from genome assembly GCA_004026745.1 of Myrmecophaga tridactyla. NCBI lineage: Eukaryota > Metazoa > Chordata > Mammalia > Pilosa > Myrmecophagidae > Myrmecophaga > Myrmecophaga tridactyla. The sequence goes on along the minus strand of PVIY010012301.1, from coordinate 20,638 downwards.
ACTAAGAATGTTGACTTGTTTGGTATTATAATACCATGCCTATGAACACCATCTCTAAGAAGCAGTACATTTGGAAACAACAGATGGTAAATGGAGAAATGGGTTGGGTGCAGTATCTTAATACCCACATATCTTTAATTTAGTTCCAGAAGTCTAATTTCAGTGTTTTCTCAGATTATAGGATATTTCAGGATTGATATGACAGGCCTGATCCATATGATTTTTACTATCAGTATTGTCAGGTGAAAGCTTAATGTTGTGCTGTCATTTTCTAGGTACTTTTTTTTTATTAGCTGCAAGGTCTGGGAATCAAACCGAGGTCTCCTGCATAAAAGGCACAAATGCTATCACTGAGCCACTCATGCACCCTATTGTCTATGTGCTTCTATTCTATCACATATATATGCACAAGCAACAATCTTGACTTGTCTTTTAGTGATAGAACAGATCAGTCAAATACCCTTCCCAATCGCTTTATCAACAACAACACAGCACAAATTTATTTTAAGATGAAACCATCCCAGAGTGCTATTTTAACATATGAAGGAAACATTTCAAATCTTTCACATTCTATCTAAAACAGTTTATCCACTTCCTACCTTCAAAAACTACCAGGACTATTACAGTATTTTAAAAATTAGACAATATGGCAGAAGAACAGCTTTACTAGAGAAATGCTTCCTTCTTGTGCTTCAAGAAGGCTGAATTAAACTGATGTTGGGATATGCTAGCATTGTATGAAACATATCTGAATGGTAGGAAAAGTTTATGTTCAGAAGCTTAGAATTTCATATTCTATATTTTCCTAGTACAACCCAGTTAGAATTGAGGTAGTATTGTACTACTGATGAGAAGGAAATGAACTCAACAATAATATAAGCATAAGTAAAAATAAATGTTTATTGAATATTGAAAACCAACAAATGCACCATTTAATGTGGTACAATGGGGAGAAGTTATAGTCTAGGTGGCTATAAGTTTCCCCCAGACAAACAAACAACTGGTGGCCTATTGTAATTTATGTCCAGTACCATAGCCCCTTAAATAAAAGAAAGGGAGACTCTCCCCTTCCTTATGTCCTGGATCACTTAGGAATTCCTTAGTTCAATAGGAAACTGTATCCTAGTCCTTGACCTTTCAAATTGTGCTAAATATAGACAAGTGGATTCCAATTCTAAAATGAATTTATGTTGCCTTCCTGGACATGTGACCTCCCTTATGAACAGGTGGTCATGTGGGCACTGCCTAAGGAGTTCATATACCTTGATATCATGACAATATCCAGACACATTCAAAGTATTATTTTATGCCAATGAGAAAAAAGACCCTGATGTTGAATAAGCACATATTAACAAGTATACATACGGTTGAATATTTTAAAAAGCATCCAACTCTTCCTCATAAAGCTTTAGATCCTTGTTTGTTCCCCTTCCCTCTCTCCCTCTCTGTTTCCTTCCCTCCTTTCTTCTTTTCTTCTTTCCTCCCTTTTGCAAAAAAAAGAAATAAAAAATAAAATGAGAAAATGATCTATTACTTAGTTAAACTTAGTGTTTTTTTCCAAACAACTTTGCAAAATGGTTTACACATTTCAAACATTCATTATAGTAATGAAATAATACTTTTAGCCATAGTTCAGAAAGAACAGCAGAGTGGTTAAAAGTAAACTCTAACAGGGTGGGCAAGACTGTGGCATAGGGAGGTTTGGAATTTAGTTTGTCCTCTGGAGCAGCTAGTAAATAGCCAGGAACTGTCTAGTACAACTGTTTGGAGGACATCCATAATCAGAACACACACCTTACACCAGTCTGGAATGGGTGGAAGGGCTGAGGTCACAGCACAGAACTGTAAGTAAATCCCCCAAACAGATAAAGCTGGCACCCCTCCCTCATGGCATAGCAGGCTGTGTTGGAGACATTTCCCTGTGGCAAAAAAGAAGCAATGTCTACTAGGAACAAGTGAAGGTAGCTCAACCAAACTCTAACTGGAGTTTTAATTAACAAATTTGAATCACTGAATACAAGCTCCAAGCACAGATAAACCTAGAGCAAGCAGGAAAAGGAAACCTGAGGTCTTTGCCAGAAGGGAGGAGGTGGGGCTGATGAAAAAAAGCAGAGGTTTTTGGAGCTGGCCAAGCTTAGAATATTGAAAAAGGGCTGTGCCCCAAGAAAAGGGGTACATAGAGCCAGGTACCAACTTTGGCTCTTGAACCTTGGGGGCTGAAGACTGTCTCTGAAAAGATATTTTATTTTAATTATTTTTATTGTTCCTCTCTTTTGTTCCTTTTTAAAAAGTATTCTAAGTAGTCCATTTCATAAAGCCTCAGGCATTTTCAATTGTCAGAACTGACCCAGGCAAGAGTAGAGTTAAGATAGTTCTGAGAGACAAAGTAAAAAGTCAAGAGAAGGAGATAATTCCCTAAAGGGATTATCTTCCCCCCCAAAAGGGTCCCAACACAAATCACACCCCTCCTTCAGAGAATTCAGACCCCTGGCCTTGGGAATCATAAGCAGCTCAGGTTTGACTTTTACCTCAGCCTCTTTCTCAACCAAACCTTTGTTAGATTGAGAATTAAAGGACCCACACCACTTTATGCTGGTGGGGATCTGTAGGCTGACAAGTGCCACCTCCTGGGCAAGTTAGGAAAAACACAGAGTCTAGGGACTCCACAAGAAAGTCAGACAACCTGCTGGGTCTCATCCTCAGGGAAACTTGATACTGATTACACCATGCTCCTAAGACATAAGCCTGCATTGTCTTGGAAAATCTGATTGGGGTTGATCATATCTTGGGACACACTCCTCAAAAAAGGATCCATCTAGGCAGGGAAAGAAGCAGAAAAACAAGAGCTGAAAAATTCTGATCAGCTAAACAGAAGCAATGCAAGAGGTCTAGAATAGGGTGAACTGCATGCTAATAAAAAAACAGGAAACAAAGCCAACCAACAAGAAAACCCAAGAGTGAAAAGAACCTCCAAAATAAACTAATTAAGGAAATCAGATGCCTAGACATCAGCAAAAAAAATTATGAGTCATACTAGGAAAAACAATGATATTGCCCAGTCAAAGGAACAAATAGTACTTTAAAAGATATACAGGAGTTGAAACAACTAATTAAAGATGGTCAAACAAGCATGCTAAATCAATTCAAAAATCAAGCAATGAGTTGAGGGAAGATATGGCAAAAAAGATGAAGGATGTAAAGAATATATTAGGGAACTATAAAGAAGAAGTTAAAAATATGAAAAAACAAATGGCAGAACTTATGGGAATGGAAGGCATAATAGAAGAAATGAGAAACACAATGGAGATTTACAACAGCAGACTTGAAGAGGCAGAAGAAGGGATTAGTGAACTAGAGGACAGAACATCTGAAGTCCTACGTGCAAAAGAACAGATAGCAGAAAAAATGAAACAATATGAGCAGGGTCTCATGGTATTGAATAATAGCTTGAAATGCACAAATATAGGTGATATGGTGTCCCTGAAGGAGAAGAAAATGGAAAAGGGGTAGATAGAATAATGGAGGAAATAATTAGTGAAACATTCCCAACCCTTATAAAAAACATAAAATTACAGATCCAAGAAGCACAGTGTAACACAAACAGAAAAGATCCACAGACCTACTCCAATACACTTACCAATCAAATTGTTAAATGTCAAAGACAAAGAGAGAATTCTAAAAGCAGCAAGAGAAAAGTGGTCCATCAGATACAAGGGAAGCTCAATAAGACTATGTGTGGATTTCTCGGGAGAAACCATGGAGATGAGAACGCAGTGGTATGGTATATTTAAGTTAAAAAACTGCCAGTCAAGAATTCTATACTAAAAAAAAAACTGTACTTCAAAAATGAGGGAGAGTTCAAAATATTTTCAGACAAACAGACACTGAGGGAGCTTGTGAACAAGAGACTGGCTCTTCAGGAAATACTAAAGGGACTACTACAGGGAGATGGGAAAATACAGGAGAGAGAGGTCCAGAGAACAATGTAGAAATGAAGACTATCAGCAAGGATAAAAGGAGAGGAAAAAAATAAGATATTATATGTCAGAATAAAGTCATGATGCATGGAACAATGTGGATGATCCTTAAGGACATTATATTGAGTGAAATTGGCAAGAAACAAAAGGAGAAATACTGTATGGTGGCACTAATATGAACAAACATTAATGAGTGAACTTTGAAAGTTAAAGTTGAGAACACAGATTTTAGGAGATAGAAAGAGGGTAGAGATTGGGCATTTGATGCTGAAGGAGAATGTTCAACAGGATTGATAGTAAAGATAGAGAAATGTATAGCAGAGAACTATCTGATGGTGGCCCAATGTTGTAAGTACACTGAACAAAGCTAAGTGCGAATATGGTTGAAAGACGAAAACGAGGGGCATGTATGACACCTGAAGTAAAGATAGAAGACAAAGACTGGGACTGTATAACTTAGTGAAAGTTAGATTGGACAATGACGGTGATTAAATGTACAAATAGATGAATGTCTTTACATAAGGGAGAACAGATGAAGGTCAACAGTGCAGGGGTTGAAAATTGGATGGTATACAGAAAAATACAATCAGCTTTTGTAGTTAGTTAAAATACAATAGCTGATTGTATGTTATAGTTAAAAGTACCATTGTAATATTCTTCCATTAAATGTTATGAAAGCAGTATACCAAAGCTAAATGTCCATAGGAGGGGGATGTAAGGAAGGGGTATGGGATTCATGGTGTTGTTGTTTTTCCTTTTTATCTTTTTTTCTATTTTACATTCTTCATTTTCCCCCTCCTCTTCTTTCTTTGTGGAAGAAATGAAAATGCCTTCATATGGATTGTGGTGGTGAATTTGTAACAATGTGATTGTACCTGAAACCATTGATTATTTACTTAGGAAGGTTTGTATGGTATGTGAATAAAGCTGTTTAGAAAAAACAGAAAGATAAAAATTCTGGAGAAAATATCAAGAGAGAAATGTACCTATTCACTGTTGGTAGGGAAATAGGGTGGTGCACCTCTCTGGAGGGTAGTGTGGTGGTTCCAAAAGAGGCTAAGTATAAGGTTGCTATATGATCCTGCAACCCCATTATTAGGTATGTACTTGGAAGAACTGAAAGCATGGACAGGAAGGGACAATTGCAGACTGGTGTTTATGGTGGCAGTATTCCTGATTTGTAAAGGATGGAGGTGGCCTTAGGGTATGTCAATTGATGACTGCAAGAGCAAACCATGGTGCATAGACATAATAGAATACTGAGTGGCTGCAAAAAGGAATGAAGTTGTGAAGCATGCAACTGGGTGAATGGAACTTTAGGACAGTATGTTGAGTGAAATGAGCCAGAAACAAAAAGATAAACATTTTAATTCCTCATTAATATGGACTAACTATAATGTGCAAACTCTGAGAATTGAATCCAAAAGCATATGTTAACAGGGGAAAGCTTATTGTAAAGATTCCTAGATTGTAAGCTCTTACAGAAGTCACATCTATTTCTGAGTCATAATGGTTATTTCTAAATTCCAAAATTCTGAGCTCTTTGATATAACCTGGTCATTTGCTGGAACTTCAGCTATTTGTGTGGTACCTGAGACTCAGAGCCAGAGTTCTGCAACTATGAAAATCTGCACCATATACAGCAACTATTTAAAAAGTTGAAAAAGAGATCAAACTTCAATTAGATATATGAATGAAACTAATCTTGTTAGGACTAAGGAAAATCAGACTACAGGGTAAAGGATGGTATTAATGTATTAAAAAAGTTTAATTTCTGTGTGAGACCAGAGGAAGAGATGTTTATTTGTTTGAAAATTTACATTTTCTGTAGCATACTATCTAATTTAACTTTTATGGTCAGTTCAACTTGTATGGTCAGTTCAAACACCATAATTACATGGAACTTTGAATAAGGAGTGAACTCTTGTTGGTTCGTACAGGTTGGTGTGATGCCCCTATACATCCCAGACTAATCTAGGCAGAAGATAAAAAGTATTTGCAAAGTCCCCTGGATCGACTGGGGATAAATGTGGAAATATTAAAGCTCACTACCTAGGGAAGACCTGATTTTCTGGCAAGCATTGGGGATTAATAATTTAATAGGCTAAGCCCTCGATCTTGGAGCTTACCCTTATGAAACTTATTTCTGCAAAGGAGAAGCTAAGCCTAATTATAATTATGCCTAAGAGTCATCCTCAGAGAACCTACTTTGCTGCTCAGATATGGCCTCTCTCTCTAAGCCAATTCTGCAAGTAAACTCACTGCTCAATCCCCTAAGCGGGACATGACTCTCGGGGATGTAAATCTCCCTGGCAACAGGGTACTTGACTTCTGGGGATGAGCCTGGCCCTGGCATCATGGGATTGAGATATGCTTCTTGAAATAGGTGGGAAAAGAAATAAAACAAAATAAAGTTTCAGTGGCTGAAAGATTTCAAAGAGTCCAGAAGTCATTCTGGAGATAATTTTTATGCTATTATATAGATATTCTTGTCAGTTTTTGGTGTACTGGAGTAGCTAGGTGGAAATGCCTGAAACTGTTCAATTGTAATCCAGTAGCTTTCACCCTTGAAGATGACTGAATAACTTTAGAGCTTCTATAAAGTGATCATGTGATTGTGAAAACTTTGTCACTGGCAGGCCCTTAATTCAGTGTATGGACAGGTGAGGAAGAAAATAAAGACAAAAAATAAAGAAATGATATGGGGTTTGGGTTATGGGATATTTTCTTTTATTTTTACTCCTATTTTTATTGTTTCGAGGGTAATGAAATTCTTCAAAATTGATTGTGATGAATGAATATGATGATACTGTGAACCACTGATTGCATACTTTGAATGATTAAATGGTTTATGACAATTGCTCAATAAAATTGCATTAAAAAAAAGAAAAAAGTAAACCTCTCAAGTTAGACTGAGTTCAAATCCTAATTACTAGTTTTATGGCTCTGAGCAAATGACTCACCCTTTCATCATTGACAGAATAGGGTAAATAATGGCATCTACCTCATTGAGTTACTGGAAGACTAAATGAGTGTGCTAGAGAGCGCTAATGTTCACCACTACCTGTGTTTCTCTGTTCTTCTCCTCTTACTCAACACACATGTTGAATTCATTCCTTAGCTTCTCTTACAGTTAGTATGACCACATGATTAAGTTCTTGCTAATGAAATATGAACTGAATTGTTGTATGCCACTTCAAGGCATTTCCCATAAAAGCCTCCTATGTGCTATCTTCACTTTCTTTACTAATCCATTGGCTAAATTGGAGAGGACTCCTACTAGAGCAGGGCAGAGCCACCAGATAGAAAGAGTCTGGGTCTTTAAATAATTACATGATTTTAAATAATTACATGGAGAAGAGCCCCTCCCACTGCCCTCATGGGATTGTGATGTCAGTGCTAAATAAAATATTTATTGTAGTAAGCTTCCCAGATATTTGTATGGGCTCTTATAGCACCTGGACATCCCTAATACAATGAGATAATTCATGTGAAGTACTCTTTATTAAAGTATATGATACACAAAAATGTACTCAATAAAAGTTAATTACTATTAAGATTACTGTGGTGATATTGCTGGGGTTCACATTCAAAGACCTACAAGAGTGTAGAGGAAACAAAGTACTTTATACTACTGAAAGTATTTGATACTACTGAAGAGAGATTTAAGTAGGGCCAATCTATACAGAGTATCCAGCAGGAAGCTAGATATTTTTCAGTCTGTTGTTAATATGCATACTACCCCTTTGTTACTAGAAAAAAGTTTTCATGATCAAGATTGGGTAAAAACAAATTTTCTCTTCACCCTTGCTGCTTGTCTACCCTGGTTCAGCAATTTTAAAGAAGACACCCATACACAGACAAGATATATTAGGATTAGATAAATCAATAGCCCTCCACATACTGATATGGATTTTGAAACTATTTGACACTATCAGTTACACACCAGGATTCACCCTCGGTTCTCTTATCTATTTTTCCTAATAACCTTATTGCTTTCTGTTTTGAGTGAAGATCTGATTAGTTAGGCCTCGATTTCGGCTCTCCTCAGTTTACATCATCCTTCTCCTCCTTGCCTTAGAAGTTTTCAAAGACACACACAATGTCTTTTAGATAACAGCAATTTGACCTATCACCCCCAAACACCCTTATGCATGCTGGTCCAGAACATCCCTTCCCCCTATATCAATTATCCAATGTTAATATTGTTCAAGGTTTAAGAGCAGATCTCAGATTTCCAAGCCATGCATAAAATGCTTTAAGTTCACTGCTATGTTTCTACCTTTTCTTTGGCCATCTCAAATTTAGGTCCCCGTACCACATTATTGAAACCAAAAACATCAGGTGCATCATTGTATGTGAACAACCTTAGTAATAGTTCTTAATTTAGAGCTAAAAAACTAAAAGTTTTATTCTATAAACTCCCTCAGAGTCAGGAGATGGAACTATTAAATGAGCTCTACATATCTGCCTTTCTTAAACAGAACTTAATGCAGGCCTATTGATCAATCTCATCAATTGACTGGATGTTTTTTTTCCCCCTATAATGTACAGTCCTTAAGAGTTCAGTAAGGAAGGGTTGTTCTAGCACAGGAGGACACACAGGGTATGGCCCATGAGCCAACTGCAAACAGGTGGCATCTAGTGACTTAGCCTCTTAATATAGAGCTCCCTTTATCCTCCTTTAAAATTTTTGCTTCTCTCCTTTTTCTCACTTCCTTAGCTTTTCATGTTCTACTCATACACATTCATTTTGTCTAGCTCCTCTTACCATCACACTTACTTATGACTGTACCTAAACTTAGAAGACAAAATTATGTTGTGGAAACACCATGAGGTTTGGTGTCTGACAAATCTTACTGATGATGGTGATAATAATTACAAAATAGATACACTTTTTGAGCACTTAGTAAGAGTTAGGAAATGAACTGCTATACACATTATCTCATTAAATACCCGCAGAAATCCTATCATTATAGGTAACATTATCCCTGTTTTATACATGAAGAAACCAAGGTATGGAAAATTTAAGTAGCTATCCTAAGGTTACATTGCTAGAAATCAGAGGAAGCCAGAATTTAATCTTGGTTCCCTCCAGAATCGTAATTCTTAACAATAATGCTTAAACAAATTACTTAACCTCTCTGAGCTTTGGATAATTCAACTGTAAAACAAATGTGATAATATATACATACTTATTGTTATGAAGAACAAATCTATGAATTCTAGCTTCTTTTCCCTCCTATTTCTTCTTTTCCTAGGTTTAGGAATCCTAGGACTATTCAATTCTCCAGGTATCACTGAGAACTTATTTCTGTGAAACTCAAGTGAAGCCCTAAGATACTTCTTGAACTGATGGTCCCAGAGTTCTTTAGAACAGTCTTCCACTCCACACCACCCCTGCCTTCAGGTTCTAAGTGATATTCTCTGGCTCATTATTCGAACATCAAGATAATCTTAATTCTTCCACCATGCACAGAGATATGATGCCATGAAAAAAGTCAGCAGTTTGTTAATCATTCTTTGATGTCTTTGCCTCCACCCTTCTTACTTACCCCAGGACCTGTGCTTGCTTTTATTTCAAAAGTGTCAGTAGTATCTGTTTCTCAGATCACTGTTGATATTATATAGAAATAGTATCATTATCCTGGTTGAGTCCAGGGTTGTGACCATACTAAATGATGTCTAGAGGTTCAGACTGAAATCCTACAGCTAAAGGGATGACCACATTTCCCCATGAAAATTAAAAATAAATAAAAATTGAAAATCACATTTTTCTAAAACAGGGACTGACTAGTAATTAACCACTGAAAACATCCACTGCTAGAATTTGTCACAATCCAAGATCCCTTTCTAGAATGTTTATTGTACTTAAGGATAAAGAAATTGAAAAAAAAATTCTCTTCAAATGCCAATGTTTCCTCCATTGTCAATATTAAAAGCTGTTTCAGTGAGAGTCAGCTTGTATTCTGTATTTCATTGCCAAGAAAGAGAGAATCCTAAGAAAATTCTAGATAATATACTATAAGCTTGAGACACTGGACATCACTTGACCTTCAAATTAAGGTTTTGCTCATATTAATATTGTCTCAAAGGTAAAATTATAAACGCTCACTCCCAGATCCCAGTCTGTTCTGTAATACACAGCATCTGTAACAGCCTGTTTCATCTAAGGTAGCCCAACCAGTTATCCCTGATCCAAATACATAATAAAGGCTGTTTAAAATCAGCATCAAGGGAGGAATATACATTCCTATCATGACTGCATTATCATGTGGAAATATCTACTTGTTTTGAATCTAGGCCAAAATTCTATTATCTGTTTTAATTTAAATTCTGACAAACTTGATTTAAATTCTGACAAACTTGCTTGAATGTTTGGACTCCACTCCTGCTTGTGCTCTCTTGCTCTGCTTGATCCTCTGGTTTCAGTTCTCAAATCCCATGCATAAAACAAGGTTTCTGTTTGTGTCCTGAGCCTGGATTTCTCACATCACCCTCCAGGTCTTGGAAATTCCCAGTTGTTGGCACAAGTCTTCTGATTTGGTGTGACACCCTGACCCCAAAGTTTGCTTACCAAGATCATTCATCATACTGTCCTTCCACACAGTGATCCAAACAACCTTGCACAGACTCTTAAACTTGCACACTCAGAGGGCAGAAAACGTGTCCCTGTAATTCTCTTGGCATAGTACACATGCAGTTAAGTGCTTTTTGATTATGATAACTGGATGTGCTGAAATATTCTCATAATAGAAACAAATTAAGCCACTTCACAATGAAATTTGTGAAGGCCCCACAGATTTATTACCACCTCAGAGTGATGTATGAAAACACCTTTCACCACTAATAGAAATGAATCACCCTCAACCTCTTCAACATGTAGAAGAGGAAAGTGGATGGAGGAGGAAAGCAGAAAAGGCCCTGAATAGCAAAAGCCACAAAGAGACTGACAGAATCCAAACAAAAATCTTACTAATGGCTATTGCCTTAAACTTCCTTTATCAAGATTCACTTCAGATAGTATAAGTTCACTCAAAATATCAGGAATATAAAAATATCAAAAATATTGAAATATCAGGATTAAAAATGACCTTGGGTGGGTATTCTACTGTAAATGTTTGCAAAATTTTTTTTTATTTTTTAAATCACTAAAAGTTGTTAGGTTTCCTCCTTCATGTAAATTTTTTCAAAGCTGAAATTATATAATGTCCAGAATAAAAAGATGATTCTGCATGTGCTTTCTGCTGTTTTATTTTTTGGCGAGGGCCGGGGAGGGGAGGCATGGTCCGGGAATTGAACCTGGCTCTCCCGTATGGAAGGTGAGCATTCTAACCACTGAACCACCCACACACCCTCTGCTGTGTTTTCAGTTCACTAAGGATGAAACCACTCCCAACACAGATTTATAAAACACTGCTGCATTACTGGCTCAAATGTTTTGCAGCAATGATTGAAAGAAATTTGATAGGAAGTTTAAAAATTAAAGTTCTCATTATAATGGTAATTGGTTATATGTATGATTTTACATTAACTGGATGAATACTAAATGATGTCTATCAAGACCTGGGGTTAATTATCTTTTTTCTTCCTTCTGAATATGCTTCACTTTTACTGACACCAAAAATTACATAAAGCATGTGTTTCTGTAAGTTTGGCTTTGTATTAATTGAAGTTCTACAAGTAAAATTATACAACAGATACCAAAGGAAATTCTAGAATGAAGTTATTAATGCTGCAATGGATGTTAATAACTTTCTATCTTGGTACTTTTAAAAAATTTTTAAAGAATTGCCGATATGCTATTACTCTAAAGAAGGGTGCGGAGTAGCTCATTATTATTCAATCTACTTCAGAGAAGAGGAACCTAAAATTCAGAGAGTATGTCACTTGCCCCAGGTCACAAAGACTGGGTTCAAACCTAGAACTATCCAACTCTAAAACTCAAACTTACAAATATGTTAAAAATTAGGAAGAAACTAGTTGAACCTAGAAATATATCCAAATCACAAGTGCTGTTTATTTCATGGTCTTATTCAAAATGGACCAGGGTTCCCAAAGCCTTAGGAGAGGCAGTATAATGTAGGGAAGGAATGTAGGTTTTTCAGGCAAACAGACTTGAGTCTGAGCTCAGAATGCAATTCTTAAACTAACTAGCTACATGAGACTGAGGGCTAGTTATTTAGCCTGGCCAAGACACACATCCCTCATTGATAAGATAGAGGAATAAGGATACCTGTCTTGCCAGAACACTGAGGGAGTTAGATGAGATAATATATGTGAGTACCTACCAATTCTTATATTCTTTTATTTATATGATAAGTAGTCTAAGTGGTATTGATTATTATTGTGTATGAAACCATAGTGGTCTGCAAAGACCTTTTGAGTGGTATCTGGGCTGGTTCAATAAGCAAGTCACGCAGAATTGTGGGTTTTTTAAATGTCATTTTGACCACTTTAAAAAGCAATAACATTTTTAAAAGAGGCCCAGTAAATAATAGCTCTTTACCCAAAAACAGCACAATACTTTTTTAATGTGTTATACTAAGAGTGGAAGGAGTGTTATAAATAGTGTCTTTTGCCTCTAAGTGGTCTCTGGTATAAAGTCTAAAAAAATGCTTGAGAGAGAGACAGACACATTGCATGAATCAAAGAAACACTTTATTTTATTCCTTAAGTTTTACAGCATTTTTTAAGAGCAACAAAACCTGATGATCATCAAATGACAAACAAAAGGTCTTTTCCTTCAAAGATCATGTCTTCCAGCCTGCTAGCTTCAGGCACAATTGAACGAGAACCATGCTGAACAGATGGTCATTGATTCCCCAGCCTTCTTTAGCAATTCATACAACTGCTTGGCAACCTTTTCTGTCAAGGAGCTCTTCCTTATTATATAGTACTGTAGAAGAGTTACACCACACCTTCCACAGATTATTTGATACAACATTTATTTTTAAAAGGAACTTTCTCAAGTAAAGTTATTGTGTGTAATTAAAGATTCTGCTTTTCACTGTAATGAAATCACATAAATCATGATTAATAACTCGAAGAAATTTCTTCATACTGAAGGCCTGTCCTTGCCAATTTTAGATCATGCATACTATCCTATTTTTATCTGTCCCTGTGTAAAGTACTGAAACTTAATCAGTTTTTTAATCTCCCTCTCTGAAATAGGTAGTCTCATAACTTCATGCATTGAGATGGAAAGAACAATGTCCCTAAACTCAGCTAAATAAACACCTTCAGGACATATGCATTAAGAATCAATAGTTAAATTCTGCCCCTAATATAAAGAAATGGCCCTAGTTGCATTCCTCAGGGAGAGGGCATGGGCTCAAAACGAATTATTTATTTTTGCAGTAACAGAGATGGATTTTCAGTATATTAGGACAAATTTTTCCCAAGGGCAAATATTTGTAAACTGTATGTTTAGGAATGTGGAAGCAAAGTTGGAGGAAAAAAAGAAGGCAAAGTCAATTTAATAGAACATGGATAGCTTCAGCACATGAATTTCCAATCTTCACTCTGCATGGCTAGCCTTCTTTTCTTGCTATCTTGACCTCTCATTGTATTGTGGGCTATATTTCCAGTTGTTTAAAATTATTAAGTGTGGGGCATGCAACAATATGACCAATGGACATAATGTTGAAAGAGTACAAACTGTATGATTCTATTTACATTAAGTAAAAATTGACAAAATGAATATATGCTGCTAGAAGGCAGAAGGTAGTTGACCTAGAAGGGACTGCGACTGGAAAGAGTGATAAGGGGGCCTTCCAGGGTATTGGGAGTATTCAGTTTCTTATTCTTCACTTTGTGAAAAGCCATTGGCCTGCACATTTATGATAAGGACATTTTTTCCCATATGTATACTGAACTTTGATAATTATTCTTTAATAAAAGTAGTGTGAGGCCTTTCCATGGATGATCATAATACAAGCCAAATAAACATGAGATGCAGTTAGTGTAGCCAATTGGATGGTTAAATGTTTTCTAAAGTGAAACAATGGCTTACATGACTCCTTTGAGGATATTTGTGATAGTGTTCTGTGACTTTCTTCATTCACCCATTTATCAAATATTTATTGAGCACTTTTCGTGTTCTAGGCACAGTATACAATACTGTGGATATCAGTGGTAACTGACACAGATATAGTCTATGCCCTCCTAGAGCTTACAGTTTGATGAGGAGATATTTATTAAATACAGTGATTTCAGATTGTGATAAGTATCATGTAGAAAATAAAATAGAGTATAAAGTGAGAAAATGGGTGAGATGAAAAAGTCTGTTTTAGATAAGATGGCTAGAAAAGGTCACTCTGAAGTGAGAGCCATTATCCATGAAGGTTAAGGAAATCATCCTGTAAGAAGACCTTGAGGGAGAAAAGCTCAAGTAACCACCCAGTGGCTAGCCTTCCCAAAGATAGCACCAAACTTGCTATATTATAGTGTCTAGAAGCAAAGCATTTCTTAAATGTTAAGAATGAAAAATGGTTGACGAGTTCTCAGAAACCATTTTAGTCTTTCAAGGAAATTAAAGAGTTGTCATCTTACAACTCTTACAACATGACACATCAAGACTAGAATAATGCACCCTAGAAGTTTCTTAACCAAGATCTTAAATATCATGACTCTTATCATCTACACAAATCATAAATCCTGGGAGCCAAAGTTTGATATACCCTAGTTAGTCTGTAATTCAAACATTATTCCAGCCTCACCCTGCAACCCTGCAATTTTCCATCCCCAACACACACACACACACACCAGTCCCACTATAGTTTGTTCGAGGATATTTTCTTAAGCAATTCAAAAATACCTTTGCAATGTGTTATTGGGCCTTAAATTGTAACATCCTCATAGATACTTCTCATTTAAGAATGGAAGAATCTATTCAGAACAAAGCAACAATACAACTTATTCATAGAGTTATGGCTCCTACCATTTGCAAAAGTAAGATAACTTCAGGGAAGGTGGACCACATTCACATATCTGACTCATGTTTAAAACAACTGTGCCACATGAGTGGCATTTTTTTTTCATTTTAATTTTAAAAAGTTGTTTGATAACAAAAGGATTAACTCCATAAAAGAGTAAATCCTAAAAAAACTATTTTTCTACTTTTTTCTTGAAAGATTTTCAGCCTTCTGCCACACTCTGGGATATGCCCAAGTGTGGGTAAACTAAGCCTATAGCCCATTATGATGCATAAATGGAACAATCTGACCTCCCTGAAGGAGAAAGTACTGTTAGTCACAGAAATAACCTTTTCTCCTCCTCTAGAGTAATTAGGGTACAAAGGAGGAGAGTACATCTAGAAGCAAAGTTCAATACAAAAATGTTTACTAGATATGATTTGGAGTTAAGATCTCACCTACTAAAGGGATCATATTTGAACTGAGACCTGCAACATCAATGCAGCTGATCAGGCAAGGGTTGAACACCTAATTCAAGAAGGAGGGCTTATCCATGAACTGGGTTAATTCAATTATATTCCTTCAGGAATTTAGATGTAGAGATGGAGAAGAAAGTTCCAGGTGTTATATCTGAAAGCTGGTGCAAAGATAGGGCTGGAACATCCACATTAAGCACTGCTCAAAATGACTGAGCAGAGGAAGCTAGTTAAAGGGAGCAGAGATATGAGAGGACAGAGTGCAGAGTGATTAAAGAGAAGATATGCAAAGAGCCACTTTAGCTATCTTAAGGGAATTTCCATTTCTTGCACCCAAAGAGACTTTAAGACTGTGCAGTTGTGAAAGCAGCAATGGGGAGAGGTGGGAAAGAAGAGAAAGGTGGAGAGAGACATGGGAGAAGAAGGATGAATATATGAATTATACTACAAATAAAAGGAACAGACACTAACATAGTGGTACATAGGAGGTAGTAAATAAAAATACCACATTTGTGGTCAAAGGCAGCTCTATGCAGATTTTACAGTACAACTAGCTTGGTTTTATTTTTCATGATATCCTTGTCACTCCTTATTATATTATTGGAAAGGTAGCATAGCACAAGGGAAAGGGTATGAGTATTTATGCAAACCATATTGGGGTTCATAATCCAGGTGTTCATTTCCTAGCTGCACAACCTTATGAAACAAAATTTAATTATTTGTAAAATAAGAATAATCTCTATCTCTCAGTGTTGTTGTGGGATTAAAATAGAATAAAATGCACATGGCAGAGTTATGTTAGTTCTTGTTCTGTCTGCCCAGTGAGTATAAGCATGGTGGGGTGTGGAGTCTAGATTTCAAATTACTTAAAATATCACCATTTTTTATTTTTCTTATTAGAGAAGTTGTAGGTTTATAGAAAAGTCATGCAATGAAAGATACAACATATTGAGTTCCCATATACCACCCTAGTATTATCATATTGCTTTAATGTGATATGTTTCTTACCATTCAGGAAAGAACATTTTTATAATTGCACTGTCAACTATAATTGTACTATTAAGTATACTACATTGTTTATAATAGGGTTCACTGTCATTAAGTCCTATGCTTTTTATATATATTGCATATACGTTACTAGAATAAAATTTCTCCCCAGTCCCCAAGGAGCGTGCTGTACCTTATCAAAGGCCTGAGGCAGCACAACTCTTCCACTGCAACAAGATGAGAGACTCATCCTCTGCCCTCAGGGCAAACTCACCCTCTCCATGTATATGGGTGGGTCCACTCTCCTGGCTGAGATTTCTTGGCTTCAGATCTGGGCTTCCATGGTTCTCACTCTGTAAACTCCAATTTGTCCCTTTGTGTCCCCCCTTTAACAGATTGGCAGTGATTCCGTTTACACCAACAATCTCTTCAAGCACTCCAGGACTTCATCATTCTCTTCACAGTTCCTCCAAAATCATCCCCTTAGCCATCTGAAAAATTGTTACAACATATCTGGTATTTGCAAACAGCAGCAGGACCCCACTCTCTGGTACCAAAATCCATTCTAGTTTGCTAGCTGCCGGAGTGCAACACACCAGAGACGGATTGGCTTTTAACAAAAAGGGAATTATTTCGTTAGTTCTTCAGAGGAAAGACAGCTAACTCTCAACTGAGGTTCTTTCTTATGTGGGAAAGCACAGGGTGGTCTCTGCGGGCCTTCTCTCCAGACTTCTGGGTTCCAACGACTTTCCCCGGGGTGATTTCTTTCTGCATCTCCAAAGGCCTGGGCTAAGCTGTGAGCACTGAGATGAGGTATGCTGAGCTGCTTGGGCTGTGCTATGCTGCTCTCTCTCATTTAAGCACCAGCCAATTAAGTCAAACATCATTCATTGCAGCAGGCACCCCTCCTAGCCAACTGCAGGTGTAATCAGCAACAGATGAGGTTCATATACCATTGGCTCACGCCCACACCAACAGAACTATGTGCCTTCACCTGGCCAAGTTGACAACTGAATGTAATTACCACGTTGGGCTTTGATTATCTTCCTGGAGTGCTTTAAAAGGAAGTCATTTTGGAGGAAAAAACAATCCCTTAAGAGCTGACAGAGAGGCAGACATTTGGAGATGCTTGAATTGCCAACAGAGAGAGCAGATACCTAGACACAGATATTTGGATACAGACATTGCCATGTGCCTTCTCATGAGATGCACAGACATTGCCATGTGTCTTCCCATGAGATGCACAGAAGCCAGAGCCCAGAGTTGTGTCCAGGAGGAACTAAGCAAAGGCCTATAGATGCTGAGAAAGGAAACCATTGGCATCAGAAGCAGGAAGCAACCAAGCATGAACAAGGACCAGCAGACACCAGCCACATGCCTTCCCATGTGACAGATATCAGCCTTTCTTGAGCCAAGCACCTTTTACTGAATATCTTAGTTTAGACACTTTTATGGCTTTAGAAACTGTAAACATGTAACTTAATTCCCTTTTTAAAAGCCATTCTGTTTCTGGTATATTGAATTCCAGCAGCTTTAACAAATTGAGATTTTGATACCAGAGAAGTGGGGTGCTATTGCAGTTTGCAAACACCAAACATGTTGGAACAGCATTTTAAATAGATAAAGGAAGATTCTGGAAGAGTTGTGAGGATCTTGACGGGGAAGGCATAGCATGCTCTGAAGAGACTGCTGGTAGAAATGTGGACTCTAAAGATACCTACAACAAGGCTTTAGAGAGAAATGATATACATGTCATTGTATAACTGGAAGGAAGTCAATCTTTGTGGATGAAAGGCAGAATTCAAGATTGATGAACTTGGATACATAGTGGAAGAGATTTTAAAGTGAAATGTGGAAAGTGCAGCCTGGCTGCTCCTTGCAGGTTATAGTGAAATATGACAGGAAAGAGAAAAGTTGAGAACTGAAGTTTTGGGTACAAGGAAAATAGAAATTGATGGTCTGGAAAATTCTGGACTTCCAGAAAATGAGACCCCATAGAATAGGGTCCCATGTGAGGATTTAACCAAACATGGAAGCAGTTAACCATTAAATGACAAGTGAGGATTTGAAATGGAGTTATTCAGAAAAGATTCATGGAAAGTCCTATTGTCTGATGGCTATAATTCCTGTACACTGCATGGAAAACCAACAAATTTCTTGTGAGATCTGTATGAATGGAACCTCTGTCAGTATGGACTAAAAGGGAAAGAAAAGGGACATACTGAAGGAAAAATTACTTCAAAGGCAGATCCAGAGATGCTAAGTTCTGAAGTCAAGAAATCCCAGGCCAGAAGAGTGGACCTACCCATCAATGTGGGATGGGTGAGTTTGTCCCAGAAGCAGAGTGCAGGTCTTCCACTCCATTGCTCACATAGAGTTTCAGTGCTGAAGCCTTGGAGAGACTGAAGAACATAAACAGAGATTGGGGTGAGCGTGGTGATCACCCATTGTTCTGAGGGGACTGAGTATTGTCCCAGAGATGGCAGAGAGCCCAGGTTCTGCCCCAATGTTTGGAGAGGGTGGAGCTGAGAAAAACGTGGTCCCTCAATGGTCTGCAGTATGCAACCCTCACCTCATCATTTGCAGAGAGCAGGGCTACTACATGAGCCCTTAGACAGGATCTAACTGTCGCTTTCAAAACCCCAAATGACAAATAACTCTCAGACTTTGAAATTCAATGCAGTTTGCCCTGCAGGTTTTTGGAATTGTTTGGGTTCTTGAACTCTTGTTTTCTCTTTAATTTTTCCCTATTGCAATCAGAACAAGTATCTTATAACTATTCTTCCTTTGTATGTTGGCAGCATATAACTTATTTTGATTTTTATAGGACCACAGGCAGAAAGGAATTTTTGGCGTTGGGACAGACTATGCCTGTAATTGACTTTGATGAGATTTTGCACTGTTTCTAATTTTGTATTGAATGTGTGTTGTTACCAAAGTGGTTTAAAGCTTTTGTGGTAAAGTAATGGAATTAGTGTATTTTGTATATGGAAAAACATGTCTTTTTGAGGTCTTGAAGGTGGAATGTGGTGGTTTGAAAGTGTTGTGTACCCAAGAAAAGCCATGTCCTTTAATCCTGATTAAATATTGTAGGGTGGGTGTGCCAGTTTTAAAGAATTTATGTACCATAGAAAAGCCATGTTTTAATCCTAATCAATCTTGTGGGAACAACGGTTTCTTCTAATCCATATTCAGTACTATAGGTTGGAAACTTGATTAGGTTATCTTAACAGAGATGTGACTCAGTCAACTGTGGATATTAAATTTGATTCGATACAGACACATCTCTACCCATTCTATATGGATCTTGATTAGTTTACTGTAATCCTATAAAAAAGGAGACATTCTGGAGAGAATTCCTTTTTTTGAGAAGGAGGAGAGAGCCACAGAACCATGACAGAATGATGAGAGAAACACAGAGTCCCTCAGCCAGTAACCTTTGGATATGAGGGAGTAGAATGCCCTCGGGGGAGCTTCATGAAACAAGAAGCCAGAAAAGAAAGCTAGCAGACTTTGCCATGTACCCTTCCAGCCAAGAGAGAAACCCTGAACATCATTGGCCTTCCTGAACCAAGGCATCTTTCCCAGAATACCTTATACTGGACATTTCTATAGACTTGCTTTAATTGGCCTTAGAAATGTAAACTTGCAGATTATTAAATTCCCCTTTTTAAAAAGCCATTCCATTTCTGATATATTGCATTACAACAGTTAGCAAACTAGAACAGCAGAGAACTTTGATTAGATCTTTTCCATGGAGATTGGCTGACTCAATTATTAGTGTGATTTTTTTATTAGATTACTCCAACGAGATGCAACACACCCAATTGTGGATGTGGTCTTTTGATGAGATGGAAATGTGATTCTGTCTATTCGAGATGTGTCTTGATTAGTTTACTGGAGTCTTTTAAAGGGAAGGTATTTTGGAAAAACATAGTTGCTTGAGAGCTGACAGAGACACAGACATTTGAGGAGCCTTGGACTGCTGAAAGAGAGAGCAGAAGCCTAAGCACAGATGTTTGGAGATGCAGAGGCCAGCAGACATCACTATGTCCTTCCCGTGAGATGCTAAGTAAGCCAAAATTCAGAGTTGGGTCCAGGTGAAGCTCAGTGAAGGCCTAAAGATACTTAGAGAGGAAACCAACACTATCTGAAACTGGAACCACTGGAACTGGGAACAAGGACCAGCAGACACCAGCCACATGCCGTTTCATGTGACAGACATCAATTTTTCTTGAGTCAAGGTATCTTTCTCTGGATGATTTAGTTTGGGCATTTTTGT
>PVIY010012300.1:0-62466 GCA_004026745.1 Myrmecophaga tridactyla | reverse complement strand
TTTGTTTTTCTGTGTGGCTGTGTATACATGTTATCTTTCTCCTTGGAGCAATGAAAATTGTCTAAAATTGAGAGTGAGAATCATTGTACAACTAAGTGAGGATACTGTGAGATATTGGATGTATACTTTGGATCGAATATATGGTATATGAGAATAGCTCAACAAAAACTGAAGATTCAATAACAAACAAACAAACAAACAAACAGAAAGATACAAGTGCTGGAGAAAATGTGGAGAGAAAAGTACACCTATTCAATGTTGGTAGGGAAGTAGAATGGTCCATCCGCTTTGGAGGGTAATGTAGTAGATCCATAGGAGGCATTAAATATCGGGTCACCAGAGGATTAGACAATCTCATTATTAGGAACAGACTCAGAAAAATTGAAGGCAGGGACATGAGTAGACATTTGCACACTGGTGGCTGAAGGGATTATCAACCAATGAGTGGGAAGGCAAACTGTGATGTATACATATGATCGAATACTGCGCAGCTACAAAGAGGAATGAAGTTGTGAGACATGCAACTAGGTGAATGAACCTTGAAGACATTATATTGAGCAAAATAACCCAGAAATAAAAGGACAAATATTTAGGATCTCATTTAAAAAAGTGCTTATACGAGGATTAGGGCCTAGATTGTAAACTCTTACAGCAATTATATTTATTCCTGAGTTTTAAGTGCTATTTCTATATCTGAGATGCTGTGCTCTTTGTGTAGTTCCCTGGATGGGTACCTGTGTGAGATTTAATAAAGACCTTTCAGAGCTTTTCAGAGCTCTGAAAAGTCTGCATTATTCCATAATGCAACTGTTAAAAAAGATGAAAAAAAGATCAAGCTTCAATTAGAAATATGAGCAAATCTGATCTGGTTGGGACTAAGGTAAATCAAAATACAGGGTAAAGGATGATATTGTCTGTCTTTTAAAGCACCAATGTCTGTGTGAGACCAAAGGAAGAGATGTTTATTCTGTCCAAAATTTAAATTTTCTGTGGCACACTAACAGTCTGTGTGGCCAGTTTATTTAAACAACCTAAATACATGAAGCCAAGAATAGGGAATGAAATATGATGATTCTGTATAGCTTAATAAAACACCAGTATGCATTCCAGAGTATTCTGGACAGATAATAAAAAAGTAGCTGCAAAGTCCCTTGGGGGACTGAAGGAAAAATACGGAACTATTAAAATTCCCCATCTGGGAAATTCCTGATATTCTCTCCAGCATTAGGGACTTCATTTTAATAAACCAAGCTCTTGTTCTTGATGGTGGTCTTTATAAAACTTATTTCTGCACTGGCAAAGCTAAGCCTACTTATAAACATGCCTAAGAGTCACCCCCAGAAACCTCTTTTGTTGCTCAGATGTGGCCTCTCTCTCTCTCTAAGTGAAACTTTCAAATAAATTCATTGCCCTCTCATCTACATGGGACATGATTTTCGGGGATTTAGGTCTCAATGGCAATATGGGAAGTGACTCCTAGGGATGAGCCTGGCCCTCATGTTGTGGGATTAAGAATGCCTTCTTTTTAAAGATATTTTTATTGAGATATCTTCACACACCATACGATTCATCCAAAGTATGCAATCAGTGGCTTACAATATCATCACATAGTTGTGCATTGACTACAATGATTATTTTTAGAACATTTGCATCACCCCAGAAAAAAGAAATAAAGTGAAAAAAGAAAAAAAAAACATACATCACATACCCATACATCAAATATCCCTCTCATTGGCCACTAATATTACATTATACCATTTTTTTATCCCTTATACCTCTCCCAGTATTTATTTAATCTTTTGTCCTTATTTATTATTCATTTGTCCATAACCTGGATAAAGGGAGCATCAGCCACAAGGTTTTCACAATCACACAGTCACATTTAAAAGCTATATAGTTATATAATCATCTTCAAGAATCAAGGCTACTAGAATACAGTTCAACAATTTCAGGTACTTCCCTCCAGCCACTCCAATACACTTTAAACTAAAAAGGGATATCTATATAATGCATAAGAATAACCTCCAGAATAACCTGCCAATTCTATTTGAAATCTCTCAGCCACTGAAACTTTATTTTGTCTCATTTCTCCCTTCCCCTCTTTGGTCAAGAAGGCTTCCTTAATCCCATGATGCCAGGTCCTAGCTCATCCCCAGGAATCATGTCCTATATTGCCAGGGAGATTTACATTCTTGGGAGTCATGTCCCATATAGTGGAGAGGTTCAGTGAGTACACCTGCTGCATTTGCTTAGAGACAAAGGCCATATCTGAGCAACAAAAGAGGTTCTGTGGGAGTGACTCCTAGGCATAGTCATAAGTAGGCTTAGCTTCTCCTTTGCAAGAAGAGGTTTCATAGGGGTAAGCCCCAAGACTTAGGGTTTGGCCTATTAAATTGGTTGTCCCCAGTGCTTGTAAGAATATCAGGAATTCCCTAGGTGGGGAAAGTTTAATATTTCCTCCTTTCTCTCCAGTCCCCCTCAGAGGCTTTGCAAATGTTTTTTTATTCTCTGCCCAAATTACTCTGGGATGTATCAGGGCATCACACTGATCTGTACCAACAACAAGATCTCAATCCCTATTCAAGATTTCATGTAATTATGATGTTCAAATAAACAGGCCATATAAGTTAAATTAGATAGTGTACTACAGAAAATATAAATTTTGCACCAAATAAACATCTCTTCCTTTGGTCTCATATAAAAGTTGAAGTTTTAAAATAATTTTACCCTGTATTCTGGTTTACCTTAGTCCTACCCAAATCAACTTCATTCATATCTCTAGTTGAAGTCTGATCACTTTCTTCAACTTCTTAAACAGTTGCTGTATGGGGTAATGCTGACTTTCACAGCTTCAGGGCTCTCACTGTGAGTCTCAGGTGTCACACAAATACCAAGTCCCAAGGAGTGACAAGGTTATGTACAAATAGTTCAGCATCTCAGAATTTAGAAATAACAGTTACAACTCTGAAATAGATGTGACTGCTATAAGAGCTTACAATCTAGGAACCTTTACAATAGGCCTTAACCTGATAAACTTAGCTCTCTATTTCAATTCTCTGAGTTTGTATGTTGTAGTTAGTGTATATGAGTGGGGCATGATAATATTTTCTTTTTTGTTTCTGACATATCATTCTACATACTGTCCTCAAGATTCATTCAATTAGTTGCATGCCTCACAACTTCTTTCATCCTTGCAGCCATTTAGTAATCCACGGTATGTATACACCACAGTTCCCCCTTCCATTGAGAGTGCCTTCATGGCCAAAAGGCAGAAAACAAATGTTATTTATTTTATAACATTTATTATGTTATAATGATAAGCTAATAACATTTAGCTATTTAAATGTTATTTATAACATTTATTATGTTATTAATAAGGTAATAACATTTATTTATTTAAATGTTATTTATAACATTCATTATGCTATAATAATAAAACCTTATTTTATAATTTTAAACATAATAAATGTTATAAAATAAGGTTTTAGTGGCTAAGAGATTTCAAACAGAGTCAAGAGGTCATTCTGGAGGTTCCTCTCATGCAGGCTTCAGTCAGATACTACAAATTGCCACAGTATGCAAAGCCCCAACCAACAGTATTCCTGAAAGCCCTAAGGAAAACCCAGGGCTCTATCTAAGACTGTATAAAAGTTCTACTTATTAAATTTATTTTTTAGAAACTTAAAACCTCCAGATTGTTCCTATGCCAGATAAGCCCTAAAACCCAGTTACCTGTGTCTCCCAGAACATCAACCAGTTGCATTCCCCTATCTCATGTCAACACCCCTTTTCAGCATGAAGAAGTTAGAGTGATCATTGCCCAAATATCCCTGAAGATTGAGAGAATGACCAAGTGAGAGGAAGAAAGTATAACAGAGAAGTTAAGATTTGACAAAGGATTATGACTACTGAACCATTATGTAGATATTTCTTTTTAGTTTCTAGTATATTAGAAAACCAAGAAGGAAATGCCTGAAATTGTGGAACTGTAACTCATACTATACTTTGAAATTTGTGCTATAACTACTTGTTGAGCTGACCTATGAAATTTATCACTTTTCTGTATGTATGGTATATTTCACAATGAAAAATATTTTAAAAATATCTGAGGCACACAAAAAAAGCACACAGAGTGATTTGGGTCCACTGCAATAAAACTAAGAAAGAGACTATTATGTAGAGAAAGAAGAAAATCATTGTTTCATTTTTCACCCATCTCATTGATCAAAAGATGCACACCATTTTACTGAGGGAGATAAACTTGAAAATATCAATTAACATAGACCAGACTGATCCTTTTAAGTAGCAGCATTATAGTATGGAACCCTCATAATTTGATCAACCTGACGGTTGATGAACTTTCAGGCTGTTTCCAGTTTTGATATATATATTTTTTTGGTCCACTATGAGCAGTACTTCAACATCCATAATCCATCTCCAAGTGAGAAGAACAAGAAGCAGAAACATTTATTGACTCCATTTTTTTTAAAAGGACATGAGAAATATTTATATGTATGTACAGTAGATAATCGTTACTTGTAGATTCTGTATTTGCAAATTTGTCTACTCACTAAAATTTATTTGGAACCCTAAAATCATTATTCATAGCAATTCCATGGTCATTCACGGGCATGTGCAGAGGGTGAAAACTTTGAGTTACTTATGCACATGTCCATCCAGCTGAAGTGGAATAGGAAAACTCTGCCTTCTTTGCTCTCATATTGTAAACAAGCTCCTTTTTGCATATATCTGATGCCACATTTTTCACATTTTTGTGTACTGTTGTTGATGATGAGTTTGTTGTTTATAGTGTCCCCTGAACAGGGTGCTGAAGTGCTGTCTAGTGTTCTTAAGCATCAGAAGGCTATGATGTGCCTTATGGAGAAAAACAAATGGTACAGAAGCTGCATTCAGCCATGAGATAAAGCACCATTGGCTATGAATTCAATGTTAATGAATCAACAATATATATTAGCTAAGGTGTCTTTAAACAGAAACATGCATAAAACAAAATTACGTGTTGATGGGTTGATGAAAATGTTGTGATCAGAGGCTCCAAGGAAGCTAACTCTGTATTTCTCCTAGGAGTAATGGTTCAATATTTACTAATTCAGTGTTTTAAAACATAACTACCAGAATTTAATCTGCATGTGTTTGCATGTTTTATGGCCAGGAGAAATATGTGGAAGAAAGTAAAAAAGTTGTCAATATTTGTTATCAGTTAGAATTAAGTTTGACTGCAAGAAACAGAGACTGAAAAAAAAGTGGGGGGACTTAACTAAGATAGAAGGTAATTTCTTTTATATGTAAAAGAAGCTTAGAGATAGGCACTCCAGTATGACATCTCTACAAAGTCACCAGGGAGAAGGGCTCCTCCCAGATAGCCACTCCACTATCCCACATCTTGGCCCTTGTCTCATGGTCCAGCATGGTCTCTAGTTATCTGTCATATCCATATATAAGGCAGCAGAAACAAAGAAGGAAAGGGGAAAGAAAGATTTGCCTCTAAAGAAGGCCTTTCAGAATTCTCACATGACAATCCACTTACATCTCATTGGCCAGAATATGGAAGCATGGCATACATAGCTGCATGGGGAGCTGGGAAATGTACTCTATTAGCTGAGAAGAAACTGTAACTCATACTATACTTTGAAATTTGCTCTATAACTACTTGTTAAGATGACCTATGAAACTTATCACTTCACCTTGAAACATGCTTAATCTCCAAACAGAACACAATAACAGACATATGTTTTTCCTAACAATACTCAACTGTCCTGCGTACAACCAGAAATGCACCACATCTCTCCAGAATAAGGTGCAAGTCCTTAGATAACATTCACTCTTAAACTTTTTCTTATAACTTAAATACTATAACATGAACAATACACCGTGGTTCTTTGCCAGGTGCAATTGGAGGCAGCACCTGGTTAAGTTTATGATAATCCATTGTCATCCTCCAAGACCCATCTGTCTTTTGCACAGGCCAAAAAGGAGAGGTGAATGTGGATGTGGTGGGAATCACCACCCCTGCATCCTCTAAGTCCTTAAGAGTGGAACTAATCTCTGCAATCCCTCCAGGAATATGGTATTGTTTCTGATTCATTATTTTGCTAGGTAGGGGCAGTTCTAGTGGCTTCTGCTTGGCCTTTCCTACCATAATAGCTCTCACTCCATGAATCAGAGAACAAATTTGGGGATTCTGCCAGTTGCTGAGTATGTCGATTCCAATTATGCATTCTGGAACTAGGGAAATGACAACAGAATGTCTCACACAGGACCCACCGTGAGACAGACCTGAACTAAAACTCCATTGATTACATGACCTCCCTGAGCCCCAGCTCTGACTGGCGGACCAGAATGACATTGTGGGTCTCCTGGAATTAGTGTCACTTCTGAGCCAGTGTCTAAAAATCTCCCAAATATCTGATCATTTCCTTTACCACAGTCACCAAGGTAAAAAGCCATAGGTCTCCTTGGGGAAGGCTAGGAGGAAAGTTATCCATTGAAATTTTGGGGCAGTGTAAAAGGGTCCTTCCCCAAAAGCACCCAGCCCTCCCCTCATTCAAGGGGCTCTGGGTGTGTAAACTGTCTCAAGTCTGGGAATTGATTAAGGGGCCGCAACTCTCCATTTTTGTAATTCAAGTTAGATGTCTGTTCACTTGACCTAGAATTCTGCTTATACAGCTCAAACAAAAATTTAGTAGACTCCTTATCTATTTTACTTCTAGGTACCCCATGATCTATAGCTAATGCCATAAGTCTCTGCAAGTAAGATTATTTTGACTGCCGCTTTGAGTCTGCTGTCCATTATGGCAGCCATGCCCACCTTGTCTATGGTGATCAACTGTCACCACAAGGCTTTTGCCATCTTGAGATCCAATCATCCCCATCGTGTTTAAGGATTCCAGCTCAGTGACAGCAGTTCCCACAGTAATATCTGACCTCCAGAGAAGGGAGGGTACAGAGCTCTCCAGAGATGATGGAGCAAGTCTCACAAATTTATTTCTCAAGGTTCTGGTGAAAGATGTGTCCAAGGTTCTAGACCTCCCTGGAGTGTGTGAGCAGGTCTTCCATGATAAATCCACTCTAACATTCTTTCTAATCCTTTGGATCCCCTCATCTACATTATACAAGAGCAGTTCTAGCATTTCAACCTCAGGTAATGTCAGACACCTTTGGATCCATATTTCAGCCAATCATCTAAACAAACTGTTAATGCCCTTTCTAACCCCTTGAGCTACAACACTGAATGCAGAATCTCTGCTTACTGGGCCCATATCAATGAATTTCAGCTTGATTCAACTTTGTATTCCTTTCACCATCATCCTACACTTTTAATATCCATTCCCACACATATTCTCCTGATTTCTGTCTATATAGATTGGAAAACTCATGCAGTTCTTTTGAAGTATAGCATACCTCCTCGTGGGTCACAGTTTCTACCTCACCTTTCAGAGCCTGTTGGGACTTTAGTCTATGTATAGGTCTTGAAGAAAAGAAGGGTGGTAGGGGTGGCTCATGAAAAGAAATAGACGTGTCTTTCAAGCCAATTACTTCAGGGCATTCCATTGCAGTTTCAACTGGTGAGATAGAATTAGTTGTTCTAGACAGAGGAGGGAAGGCTTTTTCCCCAGGGGAGGTGGTTACAGGTTTAGTGGGCACTGAAGGGTTAATCTTTTCAGGTGAAAGTTGGATGGCAGACAGACTCCTCTGGGCAGACTGGAGACCGGGAAGGCAGGATGAAAGTCCCAAAGTTCTTTCTTCAGTGCAGTCCACTACAAATCTACCAGCAAAGGCTCAACAGATTCCAGGGATTCCATTTTCCCATCATCATCATCATTATCAAGCCATATATCCGATCTCACATTTCAGAATCCCATTATTTTACAATCAAAGCCCTAACTTTAACAGCAAACATCCTCCAATTTTGAGATCTTATTTCATGTTGTAACTCTTCTACTCTCACAGTGAGGCTCTGTGTCTGATTTTCAGAGAGCTCATCTGCTACCACAGAAAATAAGATTTTCTTTCAGGGCACACATGGAAACTTTTACATTGTTATACAGTTCTGAAATTGCAAATTTGAAGACTTCAGCTCATCCCTTTCCCTCATCACTGTATCCAGTGTATCTAACAACCATACCTCTTAATTCCACAAAGCTCCACAAAGGTCTCAAAAAGACTCTCACCCAGAGCCTTGCCTCATTAAAGTGTACAATTAGCAGAATCTAAATGGTAATATTTTGCGTATCTCTATTGCCAACTGACCCCATGGCCTGTCAGTGCCATCTTGATTGTTGGAAACAGTCATTAATGCCTTTGAGTCCAATCAGAGTAGAAAAGCAATTGTAAAAACCCATTTTTAAGTTTCTATTTCTCAAGAACCACTCTCAGTACCAAGCTGTATTAGTTAGAGAAACAACCAACAGGAGAAATTAATGAATATGAGATTTATAAAGGTGTCTCATGCAACCAGAGGAATGGAAGAGTCCAAAATTTGTAGCACAGGGTGTGAAGCTTGCAACTCCAATGAAGCATCTGGATGAATTTCACAGAGGAAGTTTGCTGGCTAAAGAAACATTGAAAGAGTCTCTCTTCTTCCTTAAAAGACTTCAACTGATTGGATTATCTTGTTTGGGCAGGGGGGGGCATGCCTTCTTAATCACTGATGTAATCAGCCACAGCTGCAATAAACTGACTGATGATTTAATTTCCCTGCCTTCTGGATTATCAACCAGCCATGAAATAGGCTTGCAGCAATGGTCAGGCTAGTGCTTGCCTGACCAGACAACGGGCATCATCACTTGGACAAATTGACACTAGAACCTAACCATCACACTTGTCTTGAGGCAATCATGGCTTTTACCCCTTTGTCCATATGTCAGTCTCTCTGGGCTGTCTTGGATGGGGGTGTATAGCCCTCTTGGGTGAAGAGGCTCTGTGTGCTGTTCTCCAGAGGGGTGGGCAGGTAAGCCATAGTGGCCCTTCAAGCAGCTGTGGGAGGGGTGAACCATAGCAACCAATGCTAGGGAAATGCAGTCTTAATGCTCTCGGACCTCTACATCCAAGAGACATGCCAAGGAAGACCCTATTGGAAAACAGAAGAGAGGTGCAGTTTTCTGAAAAGCCCTCTCTCCATTCATTTAACTTTTATTATTGAGCACCTGTTATCTTCCAGGTAGACTATTGGGATATGATGCTTGGTTCCCAGAAGTCACAGCAAATAGTCTGGTCATGACTCTCTGCACTTCCCACCTCCCTGTCTACAGAACTGCTGGATCCATGCTCCAGGCAACCCCTGCCTGAGGGAGAGCTAATAGATAGTCATACTAGTAAGCATCTATTAGACAAGGAGGAAGAGAGAGGAGAGGCACAGGCTTGCAATGGTGGGTTTTGGAACACCTGTGTCATAAGTGGAGATGCCACTACATTATAATTTAGAGGCAAGTTCAACCCCACTGTCCAAGAATCTCTGGCCAGGAAGCATTCTCTGCTGTCAAGGTGGCCTCCTTATGTTTGGGCAAATTCCACTTGGTAAGTAGAGAGCAAACTTTTGCTGGACAGGTGGTCCTTGGCCTTCAAAGCCTCACAGACTTCCCCTCTTACCTCTGAACTTGATCTGTGCAGCCCCTACTTCTGTGGGTACTCTCCTAATGGCTTAGGCCACCTCAGAACCAGCTTTCATATTCCCAGAGGCATGGGAATGGGTAATTTTCAAGTGACTTGATGGGTGTCAGCTTAAGAGGCGGGCTAGATCTGTGGTGATCTGTGATTCTCCTGGGTTTCTGCCAGGAAGTCTGTCATCAAGCAACGAAGGAGAGTCTGCAGCCCTGTGAAGCCAGGAAGAAGTTGAAACAGGTCATTTAATATTCCTTGTTCAAAACTCAAAGACCTTCCTGGACCTGGAATACAAATGAGATGTGAGAAGTGGAAATGCCTAAGGCCTAAAGCCAGTAGGGCCTTAAGCCAGCAGCCTGCTAGTAAGCAGTGGGGAGGCTTGGGGCTACTGGAAAGGATAACCCACACAGAGCACCCACTAATAGAACAATAAGATGTTCTCACTGGGAAAATGTCTGGAGAATTTATGCATGGCAACAACAAATCTACTGATGGCTGCAAGCCACAGCATCAACTTCAACCAACTCTCTCCCTTTCCCTTTCTCTCTCCCAATCTCTCTCCATCTCTCTGTCTCTTTGCTTCTATCTCTATGTCTCTCTCTCTATATATATATCTAAAACACACATATATACACATGTGTGTTTGTGTGTGTGTTTCTTTCACTGAAAAATGGATCAAACCACTTACTATCATATAGAGAAAGGCACAAAAACAATCCATCTAGATGGCCACTTATTTTAAACTCATAATCACAATTTCAGCATTGCTGTGTCATTCAAGGGAAAAATAATAGATGACAGAAAAAGGATATAGTATTAATAAACAGTTAATAGTTACTGAGCACTTAATATATTCCAAGCACCATGCCAAAGCCTTTCATTGAATGGTCTCAGTTCCCTACAACAGCCCTCTGCATAAGGATTATTATTATTGAGAATAATGGGAGCACAGAGTAAAGAGAAATACCTTTTCTGAGACTGCAGAGTTAAATCATGGGGGCCTCCAGAACCCGGCTTCTAGCTCCTTTATTAGAAATAGATGTAGATACCAGGATAGCTTTGCCTCCTACATTAGGTCTTCAGAAGTGGCTGCCAAAAATTCTAGAAATCAAGTCCAGTAATAACAGAAGAGAAGGATTGGGGAAAAGGAGGATGCTGGAGAGAGACTATAAAAACAAAGCCAAGGAAAAACAAAGCTGGCACCAGGGCATACAACTTAGTGCTAAACTTCTAGGGGTACAAGGCAAAGAAGGACTAGCAGAGGGTGGGCATGGCTGTCATCTAATAAGAATAATTTAATCCACTCCATCAGAATAGAGATCTTCCCACCCCTAATTCCTATAGCAGACTCAGAACTGGTGGTGGTGTTTTCAGTGTTATTGAGTGGTGGTGCTGGGGGGTAAGAGGAAAATAACAATACTCATGGTCATGGCTGGTGCTTGTTGGTAAGAGAGCTTACTTTGCTTCAGGGGCCTTGATGAAGGGGTAAGGGCAGGGAATAGCCATTGACCAAGGCTGCAATTCATGGGTTCTAACAAATGAAAGTCCAAGTCCACACATGTGTTTCCATCAGACAAGAACTTAAAATTCTCCCAGGGCCTTCTGATCTCCCCCTGCTCTTCCTCTTCTTCACTTCCCACCAACATCCCTGCCATGTTGATGTGGCCTGACATTTTGATTCCACATTGTGAGGGATATGCATGTTAACTCATTATTTATATAGGTAATAATGAATTGTACTGAATTATTTTTTCACACTTATCTACCCACCTGCCCCATACACAATTTTCATATGGTCTCTTCAAAAAGAGACTTTACATAGTGTGATCCTGAGACTATGTATCACCTGAAATGTATTTCTCCTACTCACAGGCAAATGATCACTTAAATAGATAAAAAATTCTATATATGAAGATATTTTCCTTCAACTGCTCCATTATTTTCCTGCATCCTGGGTGGCAGTTTAGAAGTTTGATGTCCATTTGAAACAGATTTTTTTTGTAGGGATCTGCATTTTATCACTGGCTTAGAGAAGGTTAAATTTCATTATAATGTCTCTAGATGTGTGTTTATGTGTGTGTACATGTGTACACATGTGAACCAACACTAATTATTACTCTGCATCCATCTAATCAGAGGTCTCAATTACTTCATTAAATCTGGAAAATCCTCAGACATTAGTTCTTCAAAAATTTATTTTCTGGACTTTGGGGAAGATGGCCAAATAGAGTATCTTGAGATTAGCCCTGGTCCACGGAAAATGTAGAGAAGAGACAGGAGGGTGATTGAGGTGGCAATTCGGGAGTGCAGCTGAACTGGGAGAGCCTTCTGCACTGAACTGAGAGGCAGAAAGCTGGAGTCTGGCATGGACACACGGACCCAGAGGAGAGTATGGATGGGAGCCAGGGAATAGGAAGTAAGCCAGGCCATGCTCCTTGGGCACGCTACCCACACAAGCACAGCCCCATGAATGACAACCCACTCACAGCCCACTCACCTGACCCTGTCACCCACTCTCATTTCCCATGCTCCATGCACCCCCACCCCACCAGCCCCCAGTGCACATACCTGCCTCATACCCCCAACCCAAGTGCAGCCCAACCCACCTCTCCTGCACCCCTCCCGAACACTACTGGTTCCATGCAGGCTGTTGCCAGTGCATAAAGGGTGTGGGTACTAACCTCCATACCCAGACTACCCCTGCCCCTCTGACCATAGTGTCCCACAGTCTCACCCCACACCCCCTGAGCTCTGTGCATCAGTTTACAGCACTCCTAGGCCCATGCATGTGCATGGGCCCCAAACATTTCATCAGCTCTGGGAACCACAATTTTCAGCAGTCCTAGAACCGCACATGCACACACCCCTCAGCCACACTTCCCAGCTCTGAGAAAGTACTGACCTGTGCAACTGGGTCACATCTGCCCCCAATCCATGAAGGCATAGCACCGACCTGCTGCCACAGCTCTACACACGCACACAAAGGCCCCATGCAGTAGACCAGAACACACCAAGGCTATGCCCTCCCCCCGCCCCAGACCGGTGGACCTGTACAGCTACATCCTCCCTGGCCACTGGGCAACCACATTCACAAGTGTCAGCATAACATCCCCAACCTGTGCCTATACCTGCCCTGAAACAAATCACTGCACTGAGTGCCCCACTCCGTACCCTGCTCCCTGCTGTACAACCATCCTGTAAACACGAGGTCTCAGACTACTGAAAGAAATCAACTCCCAAAGTACGTCAATCAAGATATTTACATGCCATGAAGACAGCAGAAGGTCACTAAGCATATTACAATGCAGACAGATATAGCCCTGCCTAATGACCAAATTAAAACACCTGAGGAGACACAGACATTGGAACAACTAATCAAAGATGTCCATACAACTCTACTTAGTAAAATGAGTTGGATAGAAAATGACATAAGGGAGATCAAGAAGAGAGTAGAAGAGCATAAAGAGGAATTTGAAAGATAAATAGAAAAATAGCAGATATCACAGAGATTAAAGACTCTGTTGGCCAAATAAAAAACATACTAGAGGCACACAACACTAGATTTGAAGAGACAGAAGACAGAATAAGTGATATAGAGGACAGGATAACTGACTTCAAAGACTCAAAACAGCAAATGGCAAAAAAGATGGAAAATTTTGAATTGGATCTAAGGGAAATGATAGACAAAACAAAGTGCACAAATATAAGAATCATTGGTCTCCCTGAAGGAGAAGAGGGGAGTAAAGGGCTAGGAAGAGTAGTTGAGGATATAATGGGGGAAAACTTCCAAACCCTCATAAAGGACATAAATATACAAATCAAAGAAGCCCAATGAATTCCAAACAGAATAAATCCATATAGGCCTTTCCCAAGACACATACTAATCAGTCTGTCAAATGTTGAAGAGAAGCAGAAAATTCTGAAAGCAGCAAGAGAAAAAAAAAATCTACTACATACAAGGGAAAACAAATAAGACTGAGTTCAGACTACTCAACTAGCACACTGGAAGTGAGAAGGCAGTGGTATGATATATTCAAGATCTTGAAAGAGAAAGACTTCCAGCCAAGAGTTCTGTATCCAGCCGAACTGTCCTTCAAAACTGAGGGAGAGATTAAAGTTTTCACAGATCAAGAAGTCCTGAAAGAATTTGTCAATAAGAGACCAGCCCTACAAGAAATACTAAAAGGGGATCTGCCAGCTGAAAAAAAAAAGACAAGAGAGGAAAGTCTGGAGGAGGGTACAAAATTGAAGGGCACCACTAAGGGTAATTTAAAGAATACAAAGAGAAAGAGGGAAAAGAAAATATAGATCTGATAATAAAATAAAAAGGATAAGATGGTGGATTCAAGAAATGCCTTCTTAGTAATGACTTTGAATGTTAATGGAATGAATTTACCAATTAAAAGATACAGATTGGCAGAATGGATTAAAAAACATAATCCAGCTATGTGCTGCTTTTAAGAGACTCATCTTAGACACAAGGATACAAATACATTGAAAGTGAAAAGATGGAAAAAGATTTTCCACACGAGTTTTAACCAAAAGAAAGCAGATGTAGCGATACTAATATCATACAAAATAGACTTTAAATGTAAAGACATAAGAGACAAAGAAGTACACTATATGCTAATTAAAGGGTTGATTCACCAAGAAGATATAACAATCATAAATGTTTATGCTCCCAATCAAGGAGCTCCAAAGTACATGAAACAGACATTGGCAAAACTGAAGGAAGTGATAGATGTTCCAACAATAATAGAAAAAAACTTCAATACACCACTCTCCTCTATATAGAGAGCAACTATACAGAAGATCAACAAGGAAATAGAGAGGTTAAATAACTTGATAAATGAATTAGATCTAACATATATAGGTCATTGCACCCCCAAAACAAGGATATACATTCTTCTCTAATGCTCCTGGAACATTCTTCAGGATAGATCATATGCTAGGGCACAAAACAGGTCTTTATAAATTTAAAAACATTGAAATTACTCAAAGCACTTTCTCCGATCACAGTGGGATGAAGCTGGATCTCCATAACCACCAAAGAATGAGAACAGTTGCAAATATATGGAGATTGAATAACACACTCTTAAACAACCAGTGAATCAAAGAAGAAATTTCTAGAGCTATCAATAGCTATCTGGAGATGAATGAAAACGAGAATACAACTTATCAGATGTGGCAAAGGCTGTGCTGAGAGGGAAACTTATTGCCCTAAATGCCTATATTAAAAAACAAAAAAGAGAAGAAGTGAAGGACTTAACAGCACACCTGCAGAAACTTGAGAAAGAACAGCAAACCAATCCCAAAGCAAATAAAAGAAGAGAAATAGCAAAGATTAATGCAGAGATAAATGAATTGGAGAACAAAAGAACAATAGAAAGAATAAATAAAACCAAAAGTTGGTTCTTTGAGAAAATCAATAAAATTGATGGGCCATTAGCAAGACTGACAAAGAAATATGAGAGAGGATGTAAATAAGCAAAATAAGAAATGAGAAGGGGTGCATTACCACAGACCCTGAAGAAGTAAAAGAAATCCTAAGAGGATACTATGAACAACAATACACCAACAAACTAGACAACTTAGATGAAATGGACAAATTCTTGGAGACACATAAACAAGCTACACTGACTCAGGAAGAAATAGAAGATCTCAACAAACCAATCACAAGTAAAGAGATTCAATCAATCATCAAAAATCTTCCTTCAAAAAAAAGTCCAGGGCCAGATGGCTTCACAGGGGAATTTTATCAGACATCCCAAAAAGAACTAACACCAATTCTTCTCAAACTTTTCCAAAAATCGAGGAGAAAGTAACTCTACCTAACTCATTTTATGAAGCTAATATCATTTTAATACCAAAACCGGGTAAAGATGCTATAAGAAAGGAGAACTTCAGGCCAATCTCCTTAATGAACATAGATGCAAAAAATTCTCGATAAAATATTAGCAAATAGAATCCAACAACACATTGAAAGAATTATACACCACGACCAAGTGGGATTTATACCAGGAATGCAAGGATGGTTCAACACAAGAAAATCAATTAATATAATACAGCACATTAACAAATTGAAAGGGAAAAATCACATGATCATCTTGATTGATGCTGAAAAAGCATTCAACAAAATTCAGCATCCTTTTCTGATAAAAACACTACAAAATCTAGGAATCACAGGTAACTACTTCAATATGATAAAAGGAATTTTTGAAAAACCAATAGCCATCATCATACTCAATGGACTGAAAGCTTTCCCCCTAAAATCAGGAATAAGACAAGGATACCCACTATCACCACTATTATTCAACATTGTGCTAGAAGTTCTAGATAGAGCAGTCAGACAGGACAAAGAAATAAAAGGCATCCAAATTGGAAAGGAAGAAGTAAAACTCTCATTATTTGTAGATGATATGATGCCATACTTGGAAGATCCTGAGAAATCTACAGCAAAGTTACTTGAGCTAATAAACAAATTCAGCAAGGTGGTGGGATATAAAATTAATGTGCAAAAATCAGTAACACTTCTAGGGCAGCTGCCGTGGCTCAGCAGGCAGAGCTCCGACCTGCCGTGCTGGAGGTCTGGAGTTCGATCCCTGGTGCCTCCTGCCCATATGCAAATTAAAAAAAAAAAGAGAGAAACAAAAATCAGTAACACTTCTATACACAAGCAATGATCTAGCTGAGGAGTCAGTTAAGGAAAAAATTCTATTCAAAATAGCAACTAAAAGAATCAAGTACTTAGAAATGAACTTAACTAGGGATGTAAAGTACTTGTACACAGAAAACTATGTATCATTGCTAAAAGAAATCAAAGGAGATCTAAATAGGTGGAAAGACATTCCCTGCTCATGGATAGGAAGGCTAATATAGTTAAGAAGTCAATTCTCCCCAAATTGATCTACAGATTCAACACAGTACCAATCAAAATTCCAACAACCTACTTTGATGATTACCAAATTCATCTAGAAGGGAAAGAGACCCCAAATAGCTAAAAGCATCCTAAAAAAGAAGAACAAAGTGGGAAGATTAACACTCCCTGACTTTAAAACCTATTATAAAGCCACAGTGGTCCAAATAGCATGGTACTGGCACAAAGATAGAAACATTGACCAATGGAATCGAATCGAGAGTACAGAAATTGACCACCAAACCTATGGTCAGTTGATTTTTGACAAGGCCCCCAAATCCTCTGAACTGGGACAAAATAGTCTTTTCAATAATTAGGCATGAAAGAACTGTATATCAATAGCCAAAAGAATGAAAGAGGACCTCTATCTTACACCCTACACAAAAATTAACTCAAAGTGGATCAAACACCTAAATATAAGAACTAGCAGTATAAATCATCTAGAAGAAAATGTAGGGAAACATCTTCAAAACCTAGAAATAGGAGGTAGCTTCCTAAACTTTAAACCCATTTGGTGAGACAAAATAAGCTAGAAACAAAAGAACAACAATGGTATTGTCACCTTTAGAAAATGTTTACAAGAAAACAGGGGCCTAGATTGTAAGCTTTTAGAGCAGACACATTAAGTCCAGAGTGGTGATCATTATTTCTGGATTTTGAGAAGCTGTTTTATATATATAACCTGATATTTAGAGATAAGAACAAAGCTGAACAGATAGGGGTCAAGGTAATTCAGAACATAAGGGTAAGGAAGACAGTTGCTATATGTTAGAACCATGCATACTTTTTGAGACCAATGGAAGAAAGGTTAATTTGTCTGGAACTGAAATTTTTCTGTAGTGCATAATCTAATTCAACCCATCTGTATGGCTCATTTGAACAATTGAAACACAGCAAACACAGAATAAGAAAGAGGTCCTTTAATCCTGAATAGACTATTGTAATGCCTGGATACACCCTAGAGTATATTAAACAGATAATCAAAAAGTATTGGCAAAGTTCCTTGAGGGATGGGACAAAATATGGAAATATTAAACCTACCATCAGGGAATCCCCTGACACTGTGTCAAACTTTAGGGGCATCCAAATCGATAGGCCATGCCCTCGATTATGAGGATTACTCTTGTGAAGTTTATATAGGTAGCAGAGAAGCTTAGATTACCTATACATGCCTAAGAGTTACTTCTGGAGGACCTCTTTTGTTGCTCAGATGTGGCCTCACTCTCTCTAAGCTCAATTCTGCAAGTGAAATCATTGCCCTCCCCACTATGTGGGACATGACATCCAGGGGTGAAAGTCTCACTGGTGATGTGGAAGATCAACTTCCAGGGATGAATCCAGATCTGGCACTGTAGGATCAACAATTCCATACTGACCAAAAGGGGGAAAAGAAGTGTAACTAATAAAGTATCAGTGGCAGAGAATTCAAATAGAGTTGAGAGGCTACTCTGGAGGTTGTTCTTACACAAGCTTCAGGTAGACCTTGCTACCTATTATAACCTGCCAACCCCCAATCAGGACCATTCCAGCCAATCCTAAAGAACACCTAGGGCAATATATAAGATTCCACAAGGGTTCCACGCACTAGAAAAACTTTCCAGAAACCTACAACCTCCAGATGCATCCCTGGTTCCGTAAGTCCTGAAACCTAGGCCATCCTCTCCAGGACAGCAGATAGTTACATCTCCCTACCTCATATTAGTGACAGACCCTTCCAATATGAAAATTTAGAATTGCCATAGCCCAAACAATGCTAAAGAGAGGATGGAAAGATCAAAGGTGATGGTGGAGTTATAAAGAGCAGATAGGACTTAACAAATGAATATGAATGCTGAATCATTAAATTGATATCTCTTTTAGTCTCCAGTATTTTAGAGCAGCTAGAAGTAAAAACCTAAAATTGTGGAATTGTAACCCATGTCAAACTCTGAAGTATGTTCTACAACTAATTGTGGTGCTGTGCTTTGAAATTTGTAGGTTTTTTTGTATACATGTTATTTTTCACAAAAAAAGAAGGAAAAAAGTCTATTGTGATGATAAAAAAAATATTTAAGCCCTCTAGCCTCCTATATTCTGGAGCAGCTAGAAGGAAAAATACGAGAGGATCATATGGTAGTCCATGACAAACTCTGGAATCTGTCCTGTAACTACCTGTTGAAAAGTGCTTTGAAAACTATTGATTTTTTATGTCTTTGCTTTGTATATATGTTATACTACACAATAAAAAAGTTGAAAATAAAAAATACGTATATATTTATTTTCTCCCTTACATTTACTCATTTCTTTCTTTCTGGAAATCTTGGTGGGGGGGGGGAATTTCTTCACTTCCAATTCTCACCTTTATATTGTTTTCCCTCATTCTTTCCATCTCTTTATACCTCCCTGATACTTTCAGTAAAGTGAATGACCCAAATGTCCAGCTCATTACTTCATTCTGCAGCTGAATTCACATGTTCTTCAACCCATTTATTAAGTGCTTTATTTTAACAATTAGATTTTTTATGCCTATTTTCTCTAATTAGTTTTCTTTATAATTGTTTATTCCTACTTCCTGATCCCTGAGGATATTTATTATGCCTCCTTTAATTCTTCTTCTATTTGTTCCATTAGTTCTACTCCTCCTGGCACAAGTTGCTCTATTTGTTGGATTTCTTAATAGTTTGTGCATTCCTAAATGCCTTATAATTTTTCTCTGAGAAAACATCCCACTTTGGGATTGTTAGCTGACATAGCTAGTACAGTCCACTTGGTTGGGGATGGAGAGCAAATTCCTATCTTGTACTTGGCTTCTGCAGAGGCTCCTCTTGATGGCGTAGAGTTCCTGGTGGAGCAATCTGGGCTCAATCCCCCACCAAGCCTGCCCCACAGAGGGGACCACCTTCCACTGTAATTGACAGCACTCACGTTTGGAGTGGGGTAGAAGCCAAAGCACTTCCACTGCCCTGATGTCACCTGGGATGTGCCTCAGGTGGACTGTTTCCTGCCCTTCCAGCCTGGAAGAAGGATGGGGCAGGCAATCATCCATCCAGCACAATACAGAAGAGAAAAGGCACAGCTGGAAAGCACCTGTGGCCCACAGCCCTGCCACCATTGACCCACGCTGGGCCTACCACCTTCACTGCTCTGTTTTGGTTCCTAAGATTCAGAACTTCCCTTTTGCTCCTGTGGTGTTTATGGCTCTGCCCTTGAAAGATATAACAGTATGCTAGTTGCCAGCATGTCTAAAACCCTCTTTCCATTGCACAGTCTTCCACTATTAAATATGACTCAGCTTGTCAGGCCCCTCTCAGAGAATACAGCCTCCAACCACCAGCCGTTGCTCAACCTCCATCCAGGGACCTTCAGAAGAAGAGACACTTATGGAAGCAAGTTAGAATTTCTCCAGGGCTTCCAACATCTTTGAATAAAGCTGGGCCACCAGAAGGCTGTCCATCTTACCCCTTCCACCATCACACACTCCAAAGCATTGGTAGGGGAACGTACTGTCCATGAGAGCAGTGAATGACTCCTCCAGAATCTCATATCCAGGAAATTTCTCTTAGAATTAAGTATTAAAATATTTACTAATGAGAAACAGATATGTTGTGTTATTTCTGATAACATGAAATTTATAACTAACTCTTCCCCTTTTCTGCTTTGGCTTGTTATAAAGCTCAGAGTGAGAATCAAGAGTCAACCCCAGCACCTTTATAGAGAGACCTGTGGTCTGCATTTTGGGATTATTTTAACTACCATTCCTGACTTCCTGTTATTGGGTCTGTTGACCTTTCTGCCTATCTATCTTAATTATCCTCTGATGTAAAAAAAGAAAGTTAAACTCACTTTTAGAAAACAACAAAATAGAAAAAAGAAAAGGAAAAATAAAGGAAGTAATTGTTTATACTTTCTTGGATCTGAATTTTTATTCTAAGCTACACTTTAGCATTTTATTGTAAGTACCTCTGTTGTATGTCAGCTCAATTCCACTGTGGAATGAAACTGGAAAGATAGAAATACACACAATAAAAATACATAGATTCTATGAACTTTGTCTTTGTGAGCAGTCCTATAAAATATCAAAACATTCTACGTATGGCCACTTATTACATTTGGCCTCAATAAGAGTCAAG
The DNA here is from genome assembly GCA_004026745.1 of Myrmecophaga tridactyla. Taxonomy (NCBI): domain Eukaryota; kingdom Metazoa; phylum Chordata; class Mammalia; order Pilosa; family Myrmecophagidae; genus Myrmecophaga; species Myrmecophaga tridactyla. The sequence continues at coordinate 41,820 of PVIY010012300.1, read as the reverse complement.
GTCTACCCATCAGTAGGAGTGCCTCTGATTTGCAGTTGATAAAACGTACACAAAAAATAATCACATCTGCAGTAGCCTATTCTGGTGCTTGAACAGATTCCTTTCACCGGAAGGAGGATTCACTGTCTCAAGTTCCCAAATCTAATTTCTTATTCACAGAGGATGCCATCAAGTCTTCAAAAACAGTACTTGATTATTAAGGGATCAATTTTCAGTGAGCATCCCATACACTCTTTGCCCAACTGCCTGCTGGCAATGGCCGCCTAGAGTGCAGGGTGCCAGCTAAAGATATAAACTAGCTCATGCAGAGAGGGGACCCATGACCACACTTGCATTAATGGAGAGCATCTTTCAAAGCTGCCATGAATATTCCAGGCACCCATTGGAACTTTGATTTCCAGGCATGGGGGAATACATCAAGATTCCTAGCTGAACTACAACCAACCCCAAAAGGCTTGAGTTCTCCTGTAAGAGTGGAAATTGCCCATGGGCTGCCAAGGAGCATGCTCATTCCAGTCTCGTATCAAGGCTCTCTGCAAATGTGAGGAGGTAAAAGGCCATGTGGAGACAGGTAAGAAACAAATGCCCCTTGAGCACTAAAACAATCACTCTTTGAAGAGATTAAGAGGACCAGGTAGTTGCTCCATACTAGAACTTTAGGAGCTTTTTCAGATGAGGTGTCTTCCTCCTCAAAGCCTCAGTTAGCAAGGGCAGCCACAAAGGGACCACAGATGCTCAAGCCCAGATGTCAGGGTCCATGTGTTCTAAGCTCAGATTTCCCCCTTGATGATGCCCTTGGAATGATCCTTTCAGCTCTCTGTGCCTCTGTTTCTCCCATCTGTGAAATGGGCATCGTAACCCCTACAATGAAGATTTGAGGACTTAGGGAGAGATGGTGAACGATTTTATATTTCTCAAGAGATCCAATAATATAAATTATTCTCATTGTTTTGAATGAGTGATAGAGGAGTAGCTCAGTGCCTACAGTAGGTATAAATAAAATCCCATGGAAACAGAAGCAAAGCTCCCTGCTATGAGAACTATTTCATAAACTAGAGGATCCTTTTGAAATACAATCATTCACTCTTTATTGATTTTATTGATGTTAGTTCATAATTTGGCATTCTGCTTATCCTCAAAGAGAGGCAGATGTGTTTGTTGTACCTAGTATGAGGACTGGGAAGACGAGGGTGCTGCTGTGATGTGCAATGTGCTTACATGGTCAAGCCCTCAGAAGCTGAGGCTCAAATCCCAGTTCCATGTCTTTCTACCTGAGCCTTAGCTTTCATATCTGTAAAATGGGAATAATATCTACCACGCAGGGTTTCTATGAGGGTTAAGGGAAATGATACAAGAAAAGTATTTCTGACAGGTCAGGCCCAGAGTAAATACTCCATAAATGATAGCAATATCTCTTATGGTTAAATCATCAAAGCTCCACTACCACTGCTCACACTGTCTCTCTGCACACACACACACACACACACACACACACACACACACACACACACACACACACACACACACCAGGGCTAGGACTAAGGTGAGGCAAGCAAGGAGCCCAGGATGCAACATTTTAGAAAGTGCTCATTCTCAGGTTCATGCAAACCTGAGAATGAGTGCCTCCTTAAATTTTGAGGTATAGGTGCTTCGCTTGCCTTGTCCTAGTGTTGACTCTGGCATGCACACACAGCTACACACATACACACACACTACCTCCCATGCACATCAAATGAGAAAACTGAGGCATGAAAAAATTTAAGGTGTCCAGGTCTCATGGCCGGGGGGTGACAAACAGGTCATCCCAAGCTAGGGTTTCCTCCTCCCTTCTCTCATGCTCTGTCTTCCTGGGCCTGAGTGTGGACATTCAGAAAGAGAGCAATAACTCCAGATGATCTGGGCACATTCCTACAATCATACCTATCACTTACAGAGGGGAGAGGTGGCGACTTCCTGTGTGTACACAAAGCTTTATACCAAAAGTCTTCTCCCCCGGCTGTGAACAATGCTGACCTTGCTTTGGAAACTGTCCTCACTTTACTTTGACTTGGACGGATGCTCGGCGAGGGCAGCTGGTAAGGCCCTCCCTTCCTGGCTGCTTATGACAGGGCTGTTCTGATTGGTCAGCACACGTGCCTCAATGGTCATTAAATATTTTAACATCAATCTGTATAAAAAGACAACTCCAGAGCCTCAGAAAAGTCACAAAGTCAAAGTCAGCAGGTGAAGGTGCCTGGGCCTCTTTACGACACTTCTCTATATCCCTGGTTCTTGATTCTCAAACCCACAGCCCCCGCTCCAGTGCTCACTTTACTCTCCATACTGAAGAACCTGTCTGTCCAGCTGACTCTCCTTTAAAGAAGCCTTCACCCACTCTCTCTCCCTGCCTTCCCAGCTCTGCTCAGCCCAGGGCCTGGGAGGTCTCAATCACCTAGCTCCAGGGTGAGCTCTTATCAAGTCAGGGACGGGTTAGAAAATCCAGACCACCAGCTGGTGACATCAGGAACTGGTCTTTCTGCCCTGAGGTCCTCAGATTATAAGCTTCTCTTGACATAATTCATAACTTCCCAGTCACTAGCTAGGTTTCTTCCTTAGTTTCCTGAGAATAGACCCATTACCAGGCCAGGGTTGGGTCCAGTTTTGAACCCTTCACTCCTAGCTCCCTCCCCCACCAGGCACACACATGGCCCTGGCTCTTGGAAACTTTCTTTCCTAGAAACTAGACCCTGCTTTCAGCTCTGGCTGGGTCTCTTCCAACTGAGTGTTCTGATTTGTGTTCCTCTGATAGCAGACCCTGAGATGAAGACCTGGGTGAAGGCAGTTTGTTTGGGAGATGATCTGAGCAAACATAGTGAGGGAGTGGGCTAAGGAGACAAGATGGGAAGAAAAGTCAGTACAGAGTGAGCTGATAAGGAGGTTATCACTGTGGGCAACCGGAGCGTAATCTTGCCGGGAACGCTCTGCCTAGAACACAGACCTCCAAACTAACCCCACAAGGGATCAAGAAGCTGAGCTATTCACCCACCAACTCCCAACTTCCAATGGTTGAAGGTTGACCTTGGGAGAATTAACTCTCCAGCACTTCTACCCTTCTCAGTGTACGCTGACAAGTAATTTCTATGGCCAAAGAAAACCCCCAGGCAGAAATAGATGCAGGGGCTGGAGGTAGGAAGGCATCAGTGTGTTCAGAAACTGTCAATTGAAGCTGTCAATTGAACTGTCAGTTCATCTCTGTGGTGAGTAGAAGTGATGTGGTTTCAGAACTGGCAGTGTCTGCTTCCATGAACAATCTTTCTGAAACAATAAAGATTTTCCCCAACCTCTTAAGGGTCTTTTCTACCCTGAGCTTTTATGATGCTACATTTCCCCCTTCTACCCTCCCTTCCATCTCCTGGCCTGGGTGAGAAATTGAAAAAAAAAAAGTTAGACACACAGTGGTCTGTGGACTTCCACCAAGAAGCTTCTCGCCGGGCCTGCGGAGAAAGGGGACAAAGGTGACAGGCTCTGAAGCCCCTCCCACACTTCACTCAAGGCATCTCCACTTTCATAAGTCAGTCTTCTGTCTTAGGCTGGGTTCCTCAGAAGACTCTAAAGTTGAGAGTTTGTATGGGTTAGTGGTTTATTAAGGAAAGGCTCCCAAAGTGTTCCTATAAGGAAGTAGGAGAAGCAGAACAGAAAAGAGGTGGAAACCCAGGAAGCCTGTGATACCAGACAAAGTCCAGCAGAAGGTAGCTTCAGCCTGATCCCTTGGGGGTGCTCTGGAGTGTGACCTATATCTCAGAGTTGTCCTGATCGGAGACAAGAGAGCCAGATTGTCGTCTTCTTCCAGTGATCAATCACTGTCTAGGGGCCACTCCAAAGGGATATAAATTCCCAGACCCTTCCTGTTTTTCAACCATGTGGGCCATGCAGGCTCCAGAAGCCCATCTGTGGGTGCTGGTTGTTGAAAATGAAAGTGCACCTAAACCAGGGGGAGGGGATTTTAGGGGATCTGGCAGGGATATCGACATTATCGGCTACTGCTTCCAGATAAACTGTCATTTGAGCAACAGGTTCTGCTAATTGAAAAGGGTTTGGGAACTGCTGGACTAGATCTCTGAGGATTGTTTGTTTTGTTTTGTTTACCTCTCAGCTCTTAAAGTCAGAGCTGCAGGCCACATAGTTCTTAAGACTGGGTGCCAAATTATCCCATTAGGACTGGAAATTGTTCCTAAATCAGACCCTAAGAGAGCCTTAAGCAAAGGCACAATCTTAGCAATGGAAGCAATTTTCAGCTCAGAAAAATCTAGAGGCAAAAATGTAAGAATTATTGAACCCACCCATCAGAGATGACACGCAGGAATGCAAGCATTGCTACTACCTCTTCTCCAACCCTAGCCCATCTCCTTAGCCACCGGAGTCTTTGGCTAACATTAGAAATTGAGTATGTGCTGATTCGCATGTTGTAAACCTTTCTTCATTGATGGCATATAATTGGCATTTAATTTCCATTTTGGAAAAAACCTGAAGACATGCAAAATGATTAAATTATCTTGGAAAAGATATTTCCAGTCCTCTTTCATTCTGGGGACAATTTTAAGATTGGGATAAATTTTCTTGGTCCTTAAATAAGTAAATTATAAAAAGAATATATGGAGGGGGCCCATAAACTCTCAAAATATCTACTGTAACATTTACAATATTTTGTGCGGTCACTTTCCCAAACAGGTCCATTCCTAAAGTACTGTTATATGCTATAATACTGTCACATTTCCTTAGAAAAAGAACAGCTTTGGAGCCTATATTGGAGATATCTTATGTTTTTAGTTCTCTGGAAACATTTCATCAATGGCAAATAGAATGAGGTTAGAGGACTGTGTAAAAGGTAAACCTGTTCTTTTTAAATTGTCAATGGGAGAAAATATATAAAAATCTAATGGAATGTCAAAGCAAATTAGATTCTTGCTCCTTTTTGTAAATACTTTCTGAAAGCAACAGCTAAAACTTGTGAAGAATGTGATCTTTGTGACACTAATTCACTCATCTATTCAATAAGTAATTTCTGAGTGCCTTCCACATGCCATTGTTGTCCTGGGTGCTGGGGACACAGGAGGGAACAAATCTCCAAGATGCCCTTAAATGTTGAAATATTAGTCTTGTCATTTTCTGAATTTGGCATGCATATTGGAAAGATGTTTCCATTTTTAAATCTGTCTGCTGCTCTGATAAATAATATTTTCCCCGGTTCCCAAAAGGAAAATTAATTTGGCGAAACAAATCAGTTGTTGTTCCACTCACTGTTATAGTAATAGAGAAATTGGGTTTTTTAATTAAGGCTAAGGAAGGGTGGAAGAGTAGCAGGCAAATAAACACCCACATGTTTTGATGCAGAAGGGACAAGGCAAGAATCCTTTTGCTGTGGTAGTTAAAATTCTTTCCATTAAAGCGGCTTCAATAGGTTAAAGCATCTTAGGCAGGAGCCCCCAGCTACGTGCGTTTCCTACCCTGGAAATATGTTATCACCCACTAACTTGACATGAAGGAATTTTGATATTAGCCACTCATTTTCTTGCAGACTCCAGGGTCCTAAGAATACTTAATATGGGGAAACTGATATATATGTATTACACACACACATACACAAACGTATTTGTTTGTTTCTGTTTGTTTTAGGGAAAGTATACTGCAGGAATCACTGTTTTGCAAATGAGGGAACTAAAGCTTAGAATGGTTAAACAATAAGCCTCAGGTCAGACAGGTGTGAAATGGTATCAGGATTCAAATTCACGTAGTTTGGTTTGAAGAGACTAAGACCTTTTAACATATATTAACTTTTAACACAAAAAGAAGGTATCTTTATTTTGTGAAATCACTACTGTATTTTAAATTATACAATGAATACATGTTCAATAGAAGAAAAGGGAGCAGTAGAGGAGGAAGAGAGGAAAGGGAGCTTATGAGAAATAAGGAAAACTAATAAGAGAAGAAAAAAGTAAAAAAAAAAAAGCACAAAGAAAAACCCACCATATTTCCTCTCACCACAGACCATGCATTTTAAAAAGGGGCAATATTGCCCCTAAGTGGGCAAATATTGGTTCTTGAAAGGAGAAGAAAATCTTTACACACATAAAGTACAGATATTCACATGGTACATAAATAGATATTCAGTATATCTGTCATATTAAAATTTCAGAGTGGTGAAATGGTGGCTCAGTGGTAGAATTCTCACCTGCCATGCCAGAGACCCAGGTTTGATTCCTGGAGCCTGCTCATGCCAAAAAAAAAATTTATTAATGTGGGGCACAATTAGGACAAAATATTTAAAGTAGTTCCTTAGGTGATAATGATTAAAAAAAAAAAAAAAGGTTGAGAAACACTGCCATAGAGAATCCATTTTAACATGTTGGTAGTTAACTATACAAATTTTTCTATGTGTACTATATGTTTTCTTTTGCAAAACTGGGATTATGTGTGCCAGCTGTACCTTTCCATGTCAATAAGCATTCTGCATGATAATTTTATACAGCTCACAAAGCACTTCTAATATAGTATTTCAGCAACTGTGTGATGCAAAAGATAGATATTTTTATTATTATATTCACTTTACAGTTGAAGACACTGAGTTTAGAGAGGTGAGTTAATTTGCCTCAAAGTCTCTTAGCCAGTATAAATAGCAGAGTTAAGATTCTAATCAGATTTCTGAAAATCATTGAATTTTTCTGGCTATTATTTTTCTAGCATTTTCTAATAGAAAGCTTAGTTAATTTATTTTGAGTCTCCTTTAGTTTTCTAATAAAATTTGTAAATTTTTCTCAGATATCCCTTAGGCTTCATCCCAAACATAGTTTTCCCACAACAGATGCAAGAAGGCCTTCCCTGCCCTTGTTGCAAAGCTCAAATAAGATTCTATTGAGGAAAAGGACTTTGTGGAGGATAAAGAGCTTTCACTGTAAGAATTCCCCTTATGACATGACCTTGTAGCTTCTTACATGATGTTTACTAGCTAGCCTCTGGTGGCCGTTGGTCTGGGGATCAGAGGGCCATGACAGGCATGAGCCTCGTGGGTGAACTCCTTTCCCTTATTCTGGAGCCCCTGCCCAGTACCATACTTAGGAAGAACTGGCTATTGGTTTAAGTTAGCAACAAGCAAATGGCAGCAGAGAGTTCTTGGCAAGAAAAAAAAAAAAAAACAGCAGCATTATTTGATTTTAAGTGTGAATTTTATTAGAGCTTTGTGGTTTTGTGTTTTTAGAAGGAGGAGATGAGAAATTTCTGTTCCACTAAAGCCCTGCCCTCCATGAGAAAGGACAGCATCTGTTTTGGAGGGCAGGCAGGCATTTGGGTACCAGCAGCAGAGGCTCTGCACGGAGCTCTTCTCGCCTCCTTGGACCCAGAGTCCTGCAGAGTAGAGTATCTAGAGAGGGGGACTCCATGTGTAATTTGACCCTTCCCTGTGACGTCACCCGAAGTAAAAGGGCAGTCTTTCTCCCCTGTCGCTAGGCCTGGAGTCGCTCTGGTATCTTCTCAACACTTCTTGGGACCTTTTCCCACTACCCTCATTGAAGGCCATTTTTTTGGACCCATCTTAGCTCATTTCAGGCTCTGCTTCTTCCAGTGAAAGCAGTGAAGGAAAGTACCCTGGTGTCTGGTGGAATTTGTTCAGCTGGGAACTTGGTTATAAGGGTTGCTATGACAACATAAGCAGATGCATTAGGAGGAAAGCTGTGCTTCCTATAGGAGTGTGGGATGTGCATATGCATGTGACTGCATGTAGCACCCAGGAAAGGCATGACATAACTGCCAGGAAGAGGCCAACCGCTCCACTTAGGGCCCCAGGATTGCTTCATAAGCCACATTCCTTTATCCCAGTCAAGCAGACCCCAGACTCAACTTCAATTGCAATTTCAAGACAGTATGAAGCAGTTAATTATCTAGATTAGCTCTGTGCTTGTGGAAACCTTCTGCTTAAGTATGTTTCCATCAAGTTTCCTCATGATCTCTCAAGCCACTTACAGGTATGCCGGGATGAAGCAATGCCAGGCCTGTTAATTTGGAAATTGTTAACTGCAAATGGCAAATAGTACATGGCACATGTTGTGACTGCTTATAAGTATTGAATCATTTTTTAACGTTACTTTAACTAATCTTTTTGAAATCAAGTCTAGCATTTCTTTAGAAGGTATATCATCAAACACTATCCACAGATTTTGAATCTCATATATTATATTCAGTGTGTGTTAGAATTTCTGCCTTCCTGGTGCCTGTTTATGTAATTAAAGAGTTTTATACACTCTGAGTATTATTTACTTAATAAAATATTTAAAACTCTCAAGTGTAAACAGAATCACATGTTCCTGAGAAAATGTAGAAAAATACTATATATTTGACAGAAAAAATTAGAGACAAAATGAAACTCTATGCAGATTCCTTTCCTCTCAGATAGTAATAAGACATATTTATTGGGTGCTGATTATGGACCAGGCTCTGCTCTAAGCATTTGACATCTACTTACTCATTGAATCTTTATAATAACCATTCAAAGGTATTATTGTAGTTTCCATCTTACAGAAAAGGAAATGCAGATACAGAGAGATAAGTTGCCCAAGTTACAGGATAGCAAATGGTGGAACTAGGATTTGAACAGGGGGGTCTGGCCCCACCACACTGCCTGATAACCTAGCGAGGGGTCCTCCCCAGACCACGGATCTGATCTTCAGGAGGGGGAGGGTTGGGGATCCTTGCTAAGAGCCCACCCCAGTGCTTTTCCCAGTTTCTCCCCTCATAGCTCTCTGACTCTCTGCTCCTCACCCCTCCTACAGACCTTGTTTCTTTTTGAGTGGAAAAAGAAGCTCTTTTGTTATGTGCTCCTCTGAAAACTATTGCCTAGGGCATAAACTTTGGACTCCTGGTAATCAAGCACTCTTGAACTAAAAAGTCTTATCTCTCAAAGTTACTGCCTCTGCCATGGGCTTCAAAAGTCTATTTCAAAACCCAAAATTGAGCCCTGGCTCAATTATATCTCTACATTTCAGACTGTTCCTGAGGCAGTGAGCCTCAATGTTAGTGGAGGAAAGTCTATAGATTAAAATGAATTAGCAAGAATAAAGATAGGTTAATCAAAATTTCAAAATATTATGCCTCTGCATATTATAGCTGCGAATAATGAAATTATTACTAGCATTTATGAGAAATGCATGAATAAGTAAATAAAATGCATCAATATCTTAACTACACAGATTTGTTACAGTGGCATATGTTATTCAAAATAAAGTTAGTAGATTTATAGGCCCTCTGTCTGAGAGTGGTGTCTCCCAATATTCACCCTTCCCTTCTTCCTCTTAGAACAAAGTCACCCCAGATGTTAGCCACACAGCTACAGACTGCATTTCCCACCCTCTCTTGAAGCTAGTTGTGGACATTCGACTAATTTCTGATTCGGAAGTGATCATGTAAATTCCAGGTCACATGCTTCATCCCCCACCCCCATCGCTTTCCATGTGCTGGATGCTGCATTCCTCCTAGTGACAAGTCAGCTTTAACCAGACCAAAAGGAGCAATAGCATGATGGAACAATGGGAGAAGGAACTCAGGTCCACTGTCACATTCACAGAGCAGAGCTGCACTGGACCACCTGCCAGTTAAAACGTTCGCATGATAGAGAGCTAAAACATCTATCTTGTTTAAGCCAATGTTATTTTGGTCTCTATTATAGTAGCCAAACCAATATCTTAATCAATACACCATACAAGATTGGAAGCATTTTAAAAGCATCTAATATACATATAGCCCTGTATTAAATACTGGGGTATGATGGGAAAGATGTACAAATTCATATATGCTTAAGAGGAGGGAAACAGACCCACACACATACAATTATGTGAAAATTCAATGCAATAAATTATATGAGCCAAAGGAAAGGCAATGGCAGGAAGGTGCCAGGGGTTTAGACAAGTCCGTAGCCCTAAAGATAGGTGATGAACAACAGCAAAAAAGACCTTACATCTTAGCAAATATACATGGAAATGTTAAGTATTTAAGGAAAAATTATGTATTCAACCTACTTTCAAATGTTTAGGAAACAGGTAGATAAATAGATAAGTAACTGTATAGATAAAATGAGTTGGCAAATATGACAAAATATTAAAAGTTGGTGGACTGGGTACCTGGGTGGGAGGTATGGTAGAATTCTCTATGGATTTTGCATTATTTTTGCATCTATCCTGTTAGTTTGAAATTATTTCAAAAGTAAAAATTATATATAGAAAAAAAAGATCTTAGAGAAAAGGTTGGATCTGACCTGAAACTTTAAGAGTTGGGGTAGATAGAGTGATTTGAACAGTAAATAAAAAAGTATATACAAACCCCCCTTGGAGGAATGGTGAGAAAGGGGCAAAATTCAACTTCTCCATTTGGAGAATTCCTGATATTCTTGCAAGCAGTGGGGACAACCAAATCAATAGGCCTTGCCCTCAATCTTGGGTTTGTTCCTATGAAACTTACCCCTGCAAAAGGTAGGCTAAGCTTACTTAAAATTAGGCCTGAGTCAACCCCAAAGAACCTCTTTTGTTGCTCAGATGTGGACTTTCTCTCTCTCAGCCAACATAGCAAGCAAACTCACTGCCCTCCCCATCTCTACGTGGAACATGACTCCCAGGGGTGTAAACCTCCCTGGTAACATGGGACAGAAATCCTAGAATGAGCTGGGACTCAGCATCAAGGAATTGAGAAAGCGTTCTCCACCAAAATGGAGAAGAGAGAAATGAGACAACATAAAGCGTCAGTGGCTGAGAGATTTCAAACAGAGTTGAAAGGTTATCCTGGAGGTTATTCTTATGCATTATATAGATATTCCCTTTTTAGTTTAAGGTGTATTAGAATGGCTAGAGGGAAGTGCCTGAAACTGTAGAGCTGTATTCCAGTAGCCATATTTCTTGAAGATGATTGTATAATGATACAGCTTTCGCAATGTGACTATGTGATTGTGAAAACCTTATGTATGATGCTCCTTTTATCTATGGTATGGGCAGATGAGTAAAAAATATGGATAATAAATAAATAAATAATAAGGGGAACAAATGTTAAAATAAATTGAGTAGATTGACGTACTAGTGATCAATGAAAGGGCGTGGCAAGGGGTATAGGAAAAAAATAGGGGGAACAAAGGTTAAAATATATTGGGTAGATGGAAATACTAGTAGCCAATGAGAAGGAGGGGTAAGGGATATATGGCATGCATGAGTATTTTCTTTTTTCTTTTTCTTTTTCTGGAGTGATACAAATGTTCTAAGAAATGATTGTGGTGATGAATATACAACTATATGCTGATATTGTGAGCCATTGCTTGTACGCCAAATATGGAATGTTCACATGTTAAGAATGTTCATGTTTGTACGTTGTTTTGTTTTGTCAATAAAAATATTAAAAGAAAACATAAAACAAAGAGCTGGGGTAGAATTGGGCCAAGCAAAGGGGAAATGGAAGGGGGACATAAAGTGAATGAAGTAGAGCTAGAGTCTGTGTCTGAGCTAGGTCAATGGAGAGACTAGGGAGAAGTGGCCAAGAAGGGGGATGGTAAGACGTAAGGGGTTCTAGTTATTCTGAACCTTGAATGTCAGCCTAAACCATTCTCCGGATGTTAGGAAGGATTTCCATTTGCTGGGTGCTCTTGCTCCTAGATGCTGACACTGCTATAGTCCAACCAAAGTACCTTCCATGTAGCTTACAGGGGGCGAATAACAGATATGGTCTATGAAAGGTGCCTTACCCCATCCCCTCACCCCTTACCATTTTCATTCATACCAACTCTTTTTCATCTGCCAGCCCCAATGGCTCTTTGTCTATAGGCTTCCTTTAGTCACCAGAACCAGCTGCTTCCTCTGGTCACCAGAGCCAGCCATGTCCACAAGAGTGCCAAGATATTAGTGCCCCATGGGAGAACCAATGAGACTTGGTAGATAAATACCACAGCTCCCTTACCCTTTGGGTGGTATAAGCCTGGAGCACATATTCTGCACTGGCTCCCAGAATTCCCCAAAGGGACTAAGCCCAGTTACCCAGAATGAAGTGGCTTCATAATGCACCTTTTATTGGCTTCTTTCCTCTCCCTGTAATCATTCCCCCAGTCTCCTTTGATGTTTCTTAGGATCATCTCCCATAAACTATCTGCACTAGAATCCCCATCTCCAGACCTATATCTGGAAGAACTCAGATGCTTAAGATATCCTCTAACTTTAAGAACATTCCATACTGACTTTAGACATCACAGAGGCCAAAACAATGTAAGGTTAACTGAGTAGTATTAAGATCTTAAAAGTCTTTAAACACACACACATTGCAGAAAACTAGTGAAATAAACTGCCTGGGCTCACTCCCTCCCATGCCTGTGTCACTGACTCACGAATAATTCCCTTCTCTCCAGACAGATAATGACTAAGCTGAAAGTCTTACCTAGTCCCAAAATGTAGCCTTTAAAATCCATGTTTAATTGCCTCTTCTTCTCCTATCACTAGCCTCCTCATGGTCTTAATGAACTCTCATCCCTTCTCTTCATATCTTCCCAGGAGATGAATTAAAGAAGTCTATCTAGAGCAATGGTGGCTCGGTGGCAGAGTTTTTGCCTGCCATACTGGAGATCTGGGCTTGGTTCTTGGTGCCTGCCCATGTGACAAAAAAAAAGTCTGTCATCTGTGGGCAGAGACAAAATGCCACTGAGGATTTGGTCTCTTACCCTTTAGAAGTAATGCGAAGTCCTGGAGGTTCCTCAGGAAAAGGATGCCATGAAAATGACACCTATTTCTTCACCTGACTCAAGTCCTCATACTTCCGCATTTTGCTCCTTCCAAAGATGGCCTCGACTTAGAAGTAGAAGAAATCAGAAGGATGTGACTGCAAAGGAGTTAAAAGGCTTTGTATTAGCTAAATAAAACAGGGAAATGGGACTATCCATGTGCCTCAAACTAGGTCAATGAGTTTATAACTTAAGAAAAATAATAAAATGTTGGAAAAACAGTGCCTATATTTCACAATAGAGTGGAAAGTGCCATGGCCTGAGAGACCAAGAGCATTGCTTCTCACTGCTCTTGCGAACTTGGACAGGTGAGTCACAATTACAGAATGTCAAAGCTGCAAAGAACCATAGAGATAAGGGGAGGGGAAGGACAAAAGGCTAGGGTGAAGTGAGGTTCCCAGGCTCACCCAGGGAGCCGACTGAAAGGCTTGGGCCTGAACCAGTTGTCCTGCTGGCTATAGAGGCTCTTTTATACTACCCCCCAACTTCTCCTCCCTGAGCTTCAGCTTCTTCTTCTGCATTGTAAAGACAATGATAGTAAAAATATGTACAGGATCTAGTGAAGCTCCCAAATTCCAACCCATCCCCTACCCCACCCCAATGAATAGCAGCAATGTGTTTTGAAAAACTGACCCTAACTCCAGAGATAGACTCTGATTAGTCTCAGCCAATCATAATAATCCTATCCCTCTTGCCAATGATTGGCTCAGGAACCCAAGCCTAAGCTAATGAGAACTTGGTGGTCCCCTTGGTACACAGTTATCAGATAAGGAGGGCACTCATGACTTAGGATGGACCAATCAGATTGGGAAATGTCTTGTTTGGTGGCAAGGTAGAGGTGCCCACGTTCTATCTTGGTCAGAATGTGAGGTTCCCCCCTTTATGGTCCATTCCACACAAGGAGTCCAAATTCCTCACCCTCTTTTTGGAGGGACTAAAGAAGGTTCTGGTGGATTGTCTTCCAGAGACAGACCAGTGAGGATACACACCTAAGGAGATGCGGGTACATCTCCCTTCCTCCCCATTCCTCACTTTGAAGACACGAAGTCCTTCTTCCTCTCATTCTAAGCATTCATAGTCTTTCCACACTTTCCTGCCCAATCTGCCTTCTTCTCTCCTGCTCACCAGTCCCAGAATTACCTGGTTCTGGGGAGGAGAAAAATTTGCTTCACTGCATGGGTCCTAACTTTTCTGTCCATCTCTGTCATCTTCAGTTTCCTTAAGACTCTGTTTCTGTACTATTAAGGGAAAGTGACTTTCAGGGTACCTAGGAGAGGAAAGGAGGAACAGGAGGGAAAAAACAGGAAACATCCAGATTCTCCACCCTTTTGAGAAACAAGTGAATTCATGTACTTAAAGAATCTAAGCAGGGCTGTGCAATGGTAGCTCAGTGGCAGAATTCTCACCTGCCATGCCGGAAACCCAGGTTCGATTCCCGGATCCTGCCCACGCAAAAAAAAAAAAGAGAGAGAGAATCTAAGCACAGTATCTGGCTGATCACAAGGATCTAAGTCATGGTACCGGTTATTATTCATGGGAGATTAACAGAAAAATGATCCCAATTCTCAACCTCTCCCTATATCAATGTGACTTAGCAGTTTCTCCCATCAAGGGGTGGAGTCTATTTCCCCAACCCTTGAATCTGGGCCAGCTTTGACTTGCTTTGGCCAATAGGATGTGGTGGAGATGATGGAATGCAAGGCCTTGCTTGCTTTTTCTTTCTCTCTTTGAGAATAAGAGAATATTCTCCTGGCCCAGCTGCCAGCAGAATAAGTCCAAGCTAGCCTCCTGAAGGGTGAATGATCATGTGGAGCAGAGGCAAGCCATCCCAGTGACTGCATTTCAGTGGTCTTTAAATTTTTGCTTGAATGCATAGCTCAAAAAGAATTTTGGAAAACTATGTACCCCATGGCATATTTTTTAGTTCACTTCTAAAAGTTAACATCCTCAGTTTAAATAACTGCAAAGAGTATAGTTTTCATCTTACTGTAAATGTTGACTTTTTAAAATATAAAACTATTACATCAGTCTTTTAATATATTAAAGGGACTCTGGAGGCCATAATGATTTGATACCCACACATCCAATTATAACCATAAGCTTTCCTTTACTGTTCAGAAATTTTACATCTTTCCTTTTTTCTCTTGGATTCTTATTTACTTTCTACTTGTTTCATAAACCTTTAACTTGATTTAAAATATATTTCAAATTTGGAAGTCTTTTATTGAACAACCTATCATACATTAACACATTAAAATACATTCATATGTATTTTTAAAACATTAAAATGTATTCCATTATTATGACCTTAAAGCTCTTGGTATTTTAAAAACATTGCTTCTGAATTGAATTACTACATGGTTGATCAAATCTTCACAAAAGTATTACCAATTTTGATCATTTTTAAACATAAAAAGTTAGCTCTAATTGGAAATGCACTTCTTAATGAGATGAAATATGGTCTATGCTCTAACTCTTCATATGCATTTAATGAAAGAGAAAAGTATATCCTGCTAAAAATTCAGCAGTCCAGAAGCTAGAATAATATTCTTGTTGTGGGAGTTAGAAATCATTAAATATTTTATATGGTAAAATAAAATGAACATTTGCTGTGTTGGATTATTTCATATAACATGATTTCATAAAATGAATTTAAATTAACTTATTGAATAACCAACATTGCATCCAAATAAGTCACCTAAAAGTTTTATCTGTGGATTTTATTTGATGTATCTTAAAAATTGTGGAAATCCTGGCAAACCTTTCAGTTATATTTAGAAGAGTCATTGTCACTAACCTATCTGCTTGGGTGGCCTTCTGGGGCTCTTTCTCTCTTTTCTACACCTGACCTAGGATTAGTACCGAGTGTAGTTGAAAAATATTGCTTACATTTAAATACCTTTTAGAAGCAGAGCTTATTTTTCTTTACCATTTAGTATTCCAGACTGATGTCCTCTTTTGCTTTTTGAAAACTCTTTGACTCTCAGTCCCATGCTACCATATGCCTGTGTTCAGAAGATCCTAACATGTGCCAAACCCCTTTCTCAGACTACCCTCCCCCTTCGGAGAAAATATATAAGATGGGGAAATTTGAAACCCCCAGGGATTAATGAAAGGACTCTTCTCTTTTTGTTTTTCCATTTTCCCTGAGGTTTTCACACACTGGGGCAATGTCCCTTGGTCAAGGGTAAGTGAGGGGTATGCCTTTTTCTTTTTTTAAAAAAATAACGCATTTTGTAAACTCAGAGGGTGTTCTTGGGCAAATCAAACTAGAGAAAAATGTGTCTAGGGAAATTATGGACCAGGAAATTGATTCCCTTAATACAAGCCAGTCTCAGTACCCCTTAGAAATTCTTCAAGGACCTCAGGAGCCACTGCCTACATTGGCTTGATGCTTTCCTAACTTCACAAAAGGCTCTCACGTCCACTGCGTCTTCTGATCCTTGCCACAGTAAGTGAAGGGGGCAGGCGACAACTGCCAGATGTGCGGAAAGAAGCTCAGGCACATTAGGCGACTGTCCCAGGGCCATGTGTTCACTCAGGGACAGTATCGGGCTCTCAAACCCGGGGCTCAGTCCTTCCAGCCCTAAAATTAGGACCTGTGATGGAATCTTTAATTTGTTGGCTGAGCGCCCACTGTGTGCCAGGTTGGGGTGTTGCATCTGGGTGCCTACATTTGCAGGGCTTTAGCCAAGGTTGAAATAATAATGATAACCTATTTTGGGAAAAAAAACAACTCTAGATATTTAGATGGATACATACATACATACATACATAAATGATAGAAATTAAGTAGATAGTCAAAAATAGAGAGAGAGAGAAAGAGAGAGATGAGAGAGGGGTAAGTAATTATATAACTCTGATTAAGACTAAAAATATTCAGCATAAGAAAGATTTTTAAATTTAAGAAATTTAAATGGGAAATAACGTTAAAACTCTTGTCCACCAGCCCTGGCATCAAACCTTGCTCTGCCCTTGACCTGGAGCACCGCTACCCTGGGTGGCGGCTGAAGGTGCCCGCCGAGGACGGGAGAGTCCCACCAGCTCCTGGGCAGGGCCAGGGCATCGGCGTGCAGAGGCACACCTGGCGGCTGGCAGGGTGGCGGTGGAGGCAGGGGTGGGACCTGCCCCCTCCTCGGTCGTCCTAACACAGACCGTGAGAGCCCCGGTGCCCGCAGGCTGGGCAGTGCCCCATGCAGAAAGCCCCTGAGAAGGGCAGAGAGCTGGGGAGAGGCTGGGGCGCTGGTCCGTTGATTCTCGCAGTCTCTCCTGGGCATCTCTGCCTTTTATATTTTAACCAAGGTGCCCTGGAATCACTTGGTTGTGTTTTGCTTGAGGTGGGTGTGTTTTTATCGCAGCTTAATATGGAGCGTTGTTTATGAAACAAAAGATAGATGTGGGTCAGTATGTTTATACTTTGTCTCCATTTCCTCCCATAGCAAAAACCATATTTCTGCATTTAAGCTTTCTCCTTCCATTCACTTTTTAGAGATTCACTCAAAACAGAAATGTGACTCAGCCAATTGATCAGGATCCCACCCTTGGTGGGGAAGAAAATGTCACAGCTACCCTGTGCTGACATTTTGAAGTTCTGTGTACTTAATATTTACATGGATGAGAACATCTCGATTTTGTTTTCTCCCAGAATCATTTGTTAATAAAGCCAAGTTAATGCCGAGATGAGTGGGACAGCCCAGCACTGTCTTCCAGGGAATTCCTTAGATCTGCATCTTTCTTCCTGCATGCGGCAACAGTGTGGCCTTGTGGAGAGCATGGGCTTCTCAGCCAGACAAACTGACATTTAGGTGAATCGCTTACCTTTTTTTTCTTTGCATGGATAGGCACCAGGAATCGAACCCCGGTCTCCAGCATGGCAGGCAAGAGCTCTGCCTGCTGAGCCACCGTGGCCCACCCCACTTACCTTTTTAAGATGCCAGTTCTCTATGGCTCCTCTGCGTCACACAACTACCCCAACATTCTCTAATATGGCAAAATATGTGCACTGATTAATGATGCTTCCTCATATGCAGTGTATCTCTTCTTGGCCTCAATTCCCACCCATGGCAGAAACTATAGTATTTCTGCATATATATTTCATGGTGTTTATATTCACCTCTTAAACTTCTACTTAAAAGTGGACAGGCTCCATGTAGTCCACGACTGAGGACCTCTCAAGTTGAGTTCCCCTCCAGATCATCTCAGCAATGAGGGTAGTGAGGGTGGTGAAGGCTGCACAGCTGGAGCAGGAGTGACCTAAATTGCCCCCAGTGGGGGAGGCATTTTTCCTGATACACCCTTGGGACAGGATATTTAGCCTGCCATAAACTGGTGAAATTTTCTGGTGAGGATGTCAATGCAGATCATTTTCAGTAAAGATTTAAAATGTACAAGAGATAAAGTTGGAATGCATGATTATTTTCTGTTCTGTTTTTTTTTCTCCCTAAAAGGATTTGTGTTTTCAGCTAGGTTGCAATCACAGCCCCCCTCACCTTGCCATCCTGCATGGGAAACAGTCAGGGAAGCTTAAGATGGAAACCAGGCCCTTGGGAACCTGGGGTGGGTGAATAGGGGAGGGCCTGCAGCTGTATTCCCAACCACAGCACAGCACCAGCTACAGCGTTGGAGCAGGAAAAACATTCTGTTGGCACAACTATGTGCCTATGCATTGAGGGGATGTTGGTGGAGAGAAAGCAAAAGAAAATAGCAATTAGGTAAACATCATCTTCAAGTGCACAGAAAACAGTGGTCCCCTAATGGCATCCAGTCAAACCTGTGCTAGACATGTGGGTGTCATGGCCAGGTCCCCTATTGGGCAGGTGAACCCATTCCCCAGCAGCTGTGAGTGTTGGCTGCTGAGGGTACACAGCTGACCCTTGTCTAGAAAACTGCCTTCGGCCAACTGAACAGTAGCATCTTGTTAGATTAGCCATGACCCTTTCCTGCAGGCACACAGCTAACGACCGACTTACACAGGAGGACAAAATTCAGGTGTTCTTGCCTCGAGGTGGGAACCATTCAGCGGTGAATTCACACTCTGGCGCTCATCCCTGGGTAAGGCAGAGACAGACTCCATCCCAGACCGTATCCTTCTTTAGCTCCTCCTCCTGCCCCATTCTACCTCCTCTACTTCCTTCTCCTGGAACTGTCCCCCAATAAACCATGTACAAAAGGATCCCCATCTCATGTTCTGCTTCAAAAAGATTTGGTCTGGAGAAAAGGGCAAGGTAGTTCTATATTTGGAAGCACAGAAGAAAGCCAAGGACCAACAAAATACTATTAGAATGATTTTTTATTGAATAAATTCCTGGAAGTAGGATTTCTTAGTCAATTTGTAATCTTGATATATGTGAGCTAATTTCCCTCTATAGGGGTTCTACCAATTTTTCACTGTCACTTGGCATTGTACGAGACTGTCCGTTTCCCCACAGCCATGCCAATAGAGCGTTCTCAAGCTTCTGGAGTTTTGTCAATATAATAGGTTTAAAAAAATGGCATCTCAGGGTAGTTTTAATTTGCAGAAGTTTTATCTTTGGGTTGGAGAATGCCGTATGCTGGCAAAGCTGTAGGGAAGGGACTCTAGGTGTCAAGGCCATATGAAGAACTGATTTGAGAGAAGCAATACTGAGAGATAGAAAGGGGACACAGGGTACCTGGTTCCAGACTCCCAGTCTCCCCATGTGGGCTACATGAGCCAGTGACCCCTCCCCCTTGCTTTACGCTGGTTCAAGTTGGAATTGTATGACCCGAGTCCAGATTGAGTAAAAACAACCCCATCAGCCTACTACAATCTGCTGCCAGGTGAACCTGCCAACTGCCTGGCCAGGAATCAAAACACTTCTAAGAAGTTGTTATAGGTACAGTACAACCACTTTGGAAAACTGTTTGATGGTTTCTAATAAAGTTAAACATACCCCTTCTCTATGGACTAGCAATTCCACTCCTACGTACATACCCTGGAGAAATGACTGCATATCTCCACAAAAGGCATAGTTGCTCTGTTCATAACAAACGAATGCTGGAAATAACCCAAATACCCATTAACAGGAGAATGATAAAATAAATTGTGGTATATCTTACATCATGAGGTATATCTTACCACTCAGCAATAAAAAAGAGTGAACTACTGATACAACAACATGGATGAATCTTGGAGACAATGCTGAGCAAA
Organism: Myrmecophaga tridactyla; assembly: GCA_004026745.1. Classification (NCBI taxonomy): domain Eukaryota; kingdom Metazoa; phylum Chordata; class Mammalia; order Pilosa; family Myrmecophagidae; genus Myrmecophaga; species Myrmecophaga tridactyla. The sequence continues at coordinate 21,886 of PVIY010012300.1, read as the reverse complement.
GGAAGTCAGTTACAAAAGAATATATCCTTTGTGATTGCATTTATGTGAAGTTCAAGAAAAGTCAAAACTAGTCCATATTAGGAAGAGGTGTAACTGAGAAATCAGGATTTAACAAATGACTATGAATACTGACTCATTATATAGTACTTCTTTTTAGTGTCTAGTGTTTAAGAATAGCCAGAAATAAATGCCTGAGGTTGTTGAGCTGTAATCCAGTAGCCCTGATCTTTGACAATGATTGTATAACTATATTGAAAAAAAAAAAAGCCAGTTGCCCATGTTTGTATGGATCTACTTCTGGATGTTTTGTTTTGTTCCACTGATATGTGTACCTATCTCTGTCAATACTGCCCTGTCTTAGTTAATCTACCTCTATTGCAAGTCTTAAAATTGGTTAGACTGAAATACTAGTGGTCAATAAGAGGGAGGGGTAAGGGGTATAGGATGTTTGCTGTTTTCTTTTTATTTTGTTTTCTGGAGTAGTTCAAATGTTCTAAAAATGATCATGGTGATGAAGGCACAACTATGAAATGATATTGTGAACCATTGATTATATACTTTGGATGGATTGTATAGTGTGAATATATATCAATAAAATTAAATTTAAAAAAAAACAAACTATCCCATAGTGATGAGGTCAGAATCATGGTTGCCCCATAAGAAGGGGAAGGTGGAGGGCACCAAAAGGGGAAAATGAAGGCACTTCTGGGCTACGGTATTTGTTCCACATCTTATTTGGGAGGAAGGTTATTTTGGGTGTTTCCAACTGTCAAAACTCATCAAAGTGTACACATTTAAGATTGGTGCATTTTATGGTATATAAATTATATCTCAGATTAAAGAGTAAAAGAATGTCAACAACAACAAAACAGACACTGTAGGGAAGGGAAGCAAGCAGCTTTGGAGATCATTTCCTGACAGCTGCAGGTTAACCTGAACTTGTCTTAGTTGGGGTAGATAGCCCAAGTGGCAGAAGATGAGATCCCCACCCTTGGCAGCTTGCACACACTTTGGTATGGATGATCAGTGGATCTACAGCTCTGTGTGAGAACCCCCCTGCCCCCAACCAACTTTTCTCACACAGCTCTGCCACTCAGATGTCTGCCCTTACCTGCCAGACAGCTGGGGGTGGGGTGGAGGGGAGGCTGGTGTCCATGTAGCCTTGGGCTCTGAGTTAGACAGACCCACCCAAATCCCCTCTGGCTACCCCCTCTGAACCTGTGTGAAAGGGATAATGGTTTCTTCACAGGGTCTATTCTAGGGATTCCAGAAATCAAAGTATGGGATCTGACATTGTGCATATTGCTCACATGTCAGCTATTTGCCATCAGGAACTATTTTGACTGAGTTCTGAGACTTTGGCTTGCAAGGGTGAGGGAAAGGCTAAGGAGAAGACAGGCAAGTTTCGTGGTCACTAAGTGGAGTCATTGAATATGGTAAGAGGCCTGCAGCCAAATTCATAAAGATTGACTTCACACCCGCTTCCAGCAATTAGAAGATAATTTGAGAAATGAGATGTGTATCTGAAGCCTCATTCACATCTCCCTGGGGATGCCTCTAATCCATCTCCTTATCTTCTGAGAGTTCTTGGAGGTACATCAAAGACAGGAGTAGAGGCTTTGACCTAGTTGACAGTTCTGAGGAGCTGGAAGGTACAAAGGGAGAAGGAAGGAGATGGGAAGGGGTTGTGAAGGGAGGTGAGAAAGCAGTAGTCACAAGTGCAGCCTCCTTTGCAGTTTGGATAAGGGCGGTGGTTGCAGCAGCACAGCCCTAGGATTGCAGCACAGTGCAGCAACTACTGGTCCTTTATGGCCATTGAACTCCTGAAGTGTGACTGGTGCAACTGAAGGACGCAACTTGTAAGGTTAATTAATTTTGATTGATTTAAGTGCGAACTGAAAATCTGAAGCAGTGTAAATATTTTCCATTAAACACATCATCAAAATTAATAAAATTTATTTCAACTGATATCTTAGTTTCCTAGGCTACCATACAAAGTACCATGAACTAGGTGGCTTAAAATATCAGGGATTTATTATCTCACAGTTCTGGAGTCTGGAAGTCCAAAATCACAATGTCTGAAGGGCTATGTTCCCTCTGAAGTCTGTGAGGATGAATCTGTTCCATACCTCTCTCTCCTGACTTTTGGAGATAGCTGGCAATCCTTGGTGCCTTGAGCCACTCTTCAGGAAGTAGTGCAATTTTTTTTTTTTTTTTTTTTTTTTGGGTAGCGAAGCAGCTCAGAATGGCTCAGATAGCAGAGTGTAAAGATTGGGCTCACGGATATAAAGCAGACTAGGATTAAATCCCAAACACATAAATCAATGGTCTTTTGATCTTGTTAGAGTTGTTTAAACTGTAAGCCTCAGCTTTCTTAGCAGTAAAATGAGAATTAACATAGCATAAACGTGGTAGTGTAATGTGAAGATTACGTGAGAAATTGCAAACAAAGCATTTAGGACGATGTTCTGGCGCAAAGTAAGTGGCAGATGATGATTGGCCAAAAGACTGAGGAGTAGTGGCTTTAAATTGCTGAGGGAAAACAATCAAAATTCTATGCACGGTTAATCTATCATTCAAGCCTCAGAGTAAAATAAAGAGTGAAGTAAAAACTAAGTATTTGCTGCCCATTGACCTTTTTAGAAGAACTACTGTAGGATGCACTTCAGAAAAATCAACTCACTGAAAAAAAAAGAAATGGGACAATGTACAATTGTAAGCAATCAATAAATAAAATCAATAAAAATATGTTGTCAAAACTAATTAGCTACTAGCTTCTGTAGACTTTATGTGTGTGTATATGTGTGTGAGTGTGTGTGTTGTGTTAAAATAAAGGTGGAACTAAATTACAGGCGATGATAATTAGGAAAATTAAAGGGGGGTTTGCAAGGAAGTTAAGTAGGCTATGGTTCTTGTTTCATTTGAAAGGAAGATAGAAATACAATTCAGAATTTGCTCCAAAAATATATATTTAAGGATATTTAACTCAGTAAAAGAATGTCAACATTTAAAAGCTTTTAATTAAAATAGCCATCGGTTTATTGCTTTGTGTTTGATGTTTTTCCAAGGGGAGAAGTAAGAATCAGCCAATCAGTTACAAAATGATAACAAATAACAAAAGGAAGTGTTATAAATATTTAAAGGTAATCACTCAGGGCAGGCCACAGTGGCTCAGCAGGCAGAGCTCTTGCCTGCCATGCCAGAGACCTGGGTTCGATTCCCAGTGCCTGCCCAAGCGCAAAAAAAAAAGGTAACAACTCAACAGTAGGACTAAAATCCAAAGCTTCCAAATCAGGAGAAAGGGATGAATAAGCAGGCAGGAATGCAGAAACAGAAATCAAAAGGAAAGCATAGCAAAGAAAAAAACTACCCCAAATATATCAATAACCATAACAAATATAAATGGGATTCAATTTACCTATTAAAGATTAAAGGGAAGTAATACACCAAAACATACATATACACAGACTAAACTATAAAATAGCTGTCAGGCTTCTTGCAGAAAACAGATGCAGAGTCACACAGTTTAACTAAGAAGAGTTTAATTAGGGAATTTATTTGAAAAAAGTGTGGGAAATATTACAGAATCAACAAAGGATGGACAAGAGTGGGAGCCATCACCATCCCTAGACCTTAAGATTAGGGGCAGGGAACCAGGAGAGAATTATTATTGGAAGGAACAGACTCTAAGGGCTGTGGTCTTTAGTAGAGGGGCAGAACAGGAGGAAAGGAGAGGAATAAACAATTAGAACTCACTCTCCTGTTCTCTGAACCTACTACTGGGGCCCTCCACTGGACAGATGCCAGAAAACAAAAAAAGCCCATTGGTGCAACCCATATAAACCATACTGGCAGCCTCCCAGGCCTAGGATAGGGTGGAGACATTTGGAAAGTAGGATATGAACAAACAGAAAATATCCCACCTAGGCTCTATCCAGAATAAGAATGGTTGCCAACCTGATAACTTTATCGGATTGACATGTAATTCTATATGAGTTCAATGGCAACATTGGCAAATTGGAGATACACCAGATAAGGATGATGAGGGTGCTAGAAGTTAAGTCATTTTAACAATGATTTCATAAAAATAAGAATATTTAGTCTGGAGACAAGATGATTTGGGAAAGAGAGCCAGTAACTAACCGGTTTTATCTGGCTTGACCTGTTTTGATAGGTTTAACTGGTGTTAATGGCTCCACAAATGCATGTCAGATCTCTTTACTTTTTCTGATTAACTACTTGAGCACACACAGGCCTTAACAATTCAGTACACCTCTCTTGAGGCTCCCCATCTATCCAAACTGAATCCCAGAAAGTTAGTTACAAAACAATCAGCCTTTCCCACTGCTGCATACAGGGAACTTAAATCTGGGTGCCCCATTACAACCACTGCTTCTCACAGTCACAGAGTGTGACTGTTGAAGTTTAGTCCCAAATAATTCCTCAGATGCTCACCCACTCTGACTGATGTCAAATATATATATTCCCCATGCAAGCAAAATGGACCCCAAGCTTGGGCTCTGTGATGGTTTGAAATTTTTATGTACCCCAGAAGCCTTGTTTTTCTAGTCCTGATTCAATCTTTTGGGGGCAGCTATGTTCTTTAATCCTAAAGAATATAATCTTTCAATATTGTTGAGTGGGATTGTTCTAGTTTGCTAGCTGCTGGAATGTGATATACCAGAAACAGAATGGCTTTTAAAAAGGGGAATTTAGTAAGTTGCTAGTATATAGTTCTAAGGCCAAGAAAATGTCCCAATTAAAGCAAGTCTATAGAAATGTCCAATCTAAGGCATCCAGGGAAAGATACCTTGATTCAAGAAGGCTGATGAAGTTTAGGGTTTCTCTCTCAAGTGGAAAGGCACATGGCGAACACAGATAGGGTTTTTCTCTCAGCTGGAAGGGCACATGGAAAACATGGTGTCATCTGCTAGCTTCCTGTCCAGCTCCCTGGGAGGCATTGCCCTTCTTCATCTCCTAAGGTCTCGGGCTGGTAGACTCTGCTTCTCGTGGCTATGTCGTTCTGCTCTACTCTTTCTGAATCTCTCTCCAAAATATTTCCTCTTTTATAGGATTCCAGTAAATTAATCAAGACCCACCCAAATGGGTGGAGACACATCTCCCTTAATCCAGTTTAACAACCACTCTTGATTGGGTTATATCTCCAGGGAGATGATCTAATTACATACAGGATTGAATAGGGATTATTCTCCTTTCACAAAATGGGATTAGGATTAAAATGGCTTTTCTAGTGTACATACATCCTTTCACACTGGCACAGGGATCTTTTGATTAAGTTGTTTCCATGGAGATATGACCCACCCAAATGTGGGTGGGACCTTTTGATTAGGTGGTTTTCATGGAGATAGACCCATTCAAGGTGGGTCACTTACCGGAGTCCTTTGAGAGGAAACAATTTTGGAAAAAGATTTTTGGAGATGCAGAAAGAGAATGCCCTGGAGAAGCCATTTGAAACTAGAAGCCAAAGGACCAGCAGACACTAGTCAAGTGCCTTCCCAGAGCAACTTTTCTTGAGTCAAGGTATCTTTCTCTGGATGACTTAATTTGGACATTTTTATGGCCTTAGAACTGAAACTTGTAACTTAATAAATTCACCTTTTTAAAGCCGTTCCATTTCTGGTATATTGCATTCTGGCAGCATTAGCAAACTAAAACAGGCCGTAAGGCCCTAGCTCTTTTGGTCCACAATTAAGCCTTCAGTCTCTTCCCTGGGATGGAAAATAGGAGGCAGGCCCCAGGAGTGCCTGAGTGGGTCTGTTCCAGCACCTGCCATATTACAGACTCAGAACTACTATCTCTACTTCTTCTGCTTCCCCACCCACTTGCCCAACTCCCTATGGACTCATATGCGTCACATGATGCCAGGTCGACAAGTATGCTGGTTTGAAAGAATTTATGTATCCTAGAAAAGACATGATTTAATCCTAAGCAATCTTAGGGTAAGGCTGCCTAGCTAAACTTTGACATAGAATTTAACTTCCTTTCACTAAAGAAGACGACAAAAGCAAAGCACAGGCCCTAGCAAGTTGCTCTAATAGTGAAACGTCTCTTCCCAGTCTACTCAATACACTTTTGACTTTTTATTATTGAGGCTACAAGGGGAAAAGTTGAACAAAATGAAAAGGGTGAGAAGTTTCAGTTCAATACCAGGAACAACTTTATAATGATTAAAACTGTTTCAAGAAACTAGGCCTAGTATGATTTGGAAACTTTGCTTGTACAGATCACAAATTAATGGGAAAAGAGAAATTACAGTTCAAATGATGTCAGGGAAAATGGCCATTTTTGAGGGAAAAAAAGCTGAGATCTAATCCACATTCCACAAGAAGTAAAAATTCAGATGTGTTAAATATTTAATATTGCTTTTTAAAGCACATAAAAATCTAGATTAAAGTGTAAGTGCTATTTAAGTTATTTCAGAATGGAGAGGGAGTTTCTGTGAATAAACACAGTAGAAGGATTCAGATGGAAAGGTGGAAATTTTGATTTAATTACCTAAAATCAAAAATATCTATCCATCAAACCCACCAATAACAAAAAGAAAAATTATAAATTAGGAAAGAAATATGAAAAATAAAGGTTAAAATTTGAAGTCATATAAAGCACTTATAAGTCTATTTCAAAAACATTATTGCACCAATAAAAAAAAAAAATGACCAAAGGAAATAAAGAGTTAAATCAGAGAATAAATAGAAATGGTCGTGGTAAGCATATGAAGACAACCATCAACTCCACTATAATCAAAGAAATGTAAAACAAAACAAGTGAGATGTCATTTTTCAACCATGAAATTGGACTGTTTTTTCAAATGATAAAGTTGGCTAAGTTTCACAGAGAGAAAGTCTCCTATTTCAGAAAAAGGGGGTTGGTTTTGCAGTTGTGAGCACCCTACCCCTCGAAGAGATTAAGGGGACTCTGACAGTCAACCTTTAGAGATGAGGCAGTGCAGACCTGGACACAGGGACATGCTAGAGCTGAGGTGTGCCAAGCTCCATTGCTGCTTTGGGCTTTCCATGTTGTATATCAGGACCAACTTTCTACACAGTTGCTGTGACAGTAGGCACTTCCCAGAGAAACAGGCTTTCCTGGATCTAACTTTCTACCCTTCCATGTATTCATTCATTGGGTGCTTATAAGTAGAAACTTTGCCCTCAAAAGACTAACATATAGGTGGGTGCATGAAGATTTGATTGAGCACAAGGCCATGGTATTAAGGTAGTACAAACTGTGGCATAAAAAAGAGTCTGCCAATATTCTATACAGCCAGCCCACCTCTGAGTAGTAAGTTAACATGTGCAGCCCAGTAAGAGGCAGCTAACAAACAAGCCCTGTTGTTCTAGTTTGCTAGCTGCTGGAATGCAATATACCAGAAACAAGAATGGCTTTTAAAAGGGGGAATTTACTAAGTTACAAGTTTACAGTGCTAAAGCCATGAAAATGTCCCAATTAAAGCAAGTCTATAAAAATGTCCAATCTCAGGCATTCAGGGAAGTATATCTTGATTTAAGAATGCCAGTGAAGTTCAGGGTTTCTCTCTCAAGTGGAAAGGCACATGGCGAACACGGTGTCATCTGCTGGCTTCCTCTCCAGGCCTCCTGCTCCATGAACCTCCCCAGAGGCATTTTCCTTCTTCAGCTCCAAGGATCACTGGCTGGTAGACTCTCTGCTTCTCGTGGCTATGTCATTCTCTGCTCTCTCAGAGTCTCCAACTTTCTCCAAAATGTTTCTTCTTTTATAGGATTCTAGTAAACTAATTAAGACCCACATAGAATGGGTGGAGACACGTCTATCTAATCAATGGCCCACATTGATTGAGGCACATCTGCATGGAGATAACCCAATCAAATTTCCAACCTATACTGCTGAATAGGGAGGAAGACAAACGGTTGCTCCCACAAGATTGCTTAGGATTAAATCATGTCTTTTCTAGGGCACATAAATTCTTTCAAACCAGCATACTTGTCGACCTGGCATCATGTGAGGCAGATTCCTGTATTTTTCCAGGGAAGTGTTCTCAGTAAGAAGCAGCTCTGGCTACAAACCAAAGCCAGTAGTCAGCAGGTTCGCTGTAGAAAATATTGATTCTTAATTATTGACCTTTTCTTAGAAGCAAAACTCTCCCTTTCTCCCTTTCTCTCTCAGTCTGTCAATATACACTGATATCTATCACATACTTAAATAGGTATGCCAGGGTGGAAATACTCAAAGTGGATGCAATCTTCTCACTGATGTACCTCCAGGCCATCCTTGAGCTCTGGTGGCTGGCACGGCTTCCCCCAAACACTATGTTCACCTCCAATAATGTTAACATTCCCCCCTGCACCTCAAGTTTAAATTCATGCCTCAACTGCATCTAGAAATACCACCAGTTCAAATGTACTAGAAATGAGCTGCCACTCTTGCTACCACACTAATTCTAGTACCTGGAGGAGACCTCCTAGGGGCAGAGAACACTTTTTTTTTTGCGCTCCCCAATAAATTCAAGCCCCTGAGAGTGCTGTAAACTCAAATGGATACGTGAGTGCTTAAGCTATCCACTGTTGGGAGTGGGCTCTGTAAGAACCCAAGGACCCCTGGCAAGCTCCTTCCCTCTCCTGTATTCTCAGCCCCCAGACTTATTTGTGCTCTGAAACGTGTTAACCAGCAGACCCAAGGAGCCCCCACAGGTGAGCCAGTCAGTAGGGCTACCCAACTCCTTGCTGCAATAACAATCTGATTAATATCTTCAGAAGCCCTAACCACTGAGACTATTGCACTGCCATCCCCAGTACATATCTCAAAACATATAAAAAGCCATGCAATCCATGTTACATGTTTAATGAAGCTCTTATTTTTCCACGTAATTCCTTTCATGCCCGCGAATCTCACGTCAGAGGCAGCTCTGTTCACTGGGTTCCCTTCCCTACCTGGCTTCCTCATGAACCCACCCAGTCCGGGATAGCACTTGCCCATGGTTTCCCTCACCCCATTCATTGGTGGTGCGATGGAAAGGCATCTGCGGGCCAGAGGGGACATGACATGACCAAAGTGCTGTGACCAGAGCCATGGGGCCAGGAACTGGGGATGGCAGGGATAGGAGTCTCAGCCAGGGCTGTGGGAGTCTCCAGGGGCTGATTTCTCCTCGTTGAATCCATCTAAGCTGCTTCTGGTGGTCAGTCACACAAGATCCTTGAAAAGACATGATCTAATTATTTTCATTTTCATTTTATTTTGCAAGGGAGTAAGATCCCATCAACAATGACTCCAGACCAGAATCAAGGAGAATGGAGTTCAGCAGAAAGAGATCAGAGGGAAGGGAAACAGAGATGTCCAGATGGCCATTATGTGTCAAGATAAATGATGTATTACTCTATTAATACATACAGGGATGTGTGGGAGGATTGAGGAAAGCAAGACCTTCCTTAAGGGAGCTGCTGCGGGCTCTCTGTGCAGATCCAGGACCCACGAGTCATGCTCTGCTGCCTCTGCCCTGCTTACCTCTCACTGCCCTCATCTCTAGTCTCACTTCCTCCTCCAGGGTCTGCCTGGGTCCTGGGGAAACTCTTGTCACCAGCCTGGGTGCAACTGATCTCCCAGCTCAACCGAGGACCTCAGGCCTCAGGGGGCCCCAATCATCCTGCCTAGACAGGTTAGCCTTGACTTAAGACAGGTTAGCCCCAACCACCAGCAAAGCCCCTTGTTCAGGCCACAGGAGGGAAGGGCAATGTGATCAGTTTAATACCCCTGCCTCAATTTCCCCATGTGAAACGAGATCACAGTATGGCCTTGATTTGTTCTGGGCTCTAACTTGACTCTACCTTTCCAGCCGTGGCCCTTGGGCAGTCCCCCCACCCCACCCTTGAGCCTCACACCCCCTTGTAGGTTCTGTGCAGCAAAGGGGCTGATGGAAAGAGAGAGCCGTGCCAAGGTCCATACTAGGGGCCCTGTGGGGTAGCAGTAAATCCTCAGAAGCCTGGCTTCCTTTCATTTGACTGTTTGCCCAGTCTGCCATGATGGTTTGGGCCACACATTTGTGGTTGAAGTGTGCAGCTCTGGAGCTAGTCAGCCCTGCTGAATTCAGATCCCAGCAGGTGGATCACAGCAAGGAACCCATCCTCCTGTCCCCCAGTTTCCTCCCCTGTACTGGGGACAGTAACAGAACCATCTCCAGGTCATGGCGAGGAGTCAGTGAGTTAAACACCTGAAGGTCTTTAAGCTTCACCTGGCAAAATAATCACCGTTTCAGAATAGGTGTTTCAGAAGAAGGTGGATTGTGGGCCTGTGTGGGGTACAGGGAGGAGGGGGTAGAGACTGGAGCAGGCATGGAGGGGCATCCAGGTTGCAGGAACAAGCTGTTTACTGAGCTGGATGCTGGTTCCATGGCTGGGCGTATTCAGTTAGTGAAAATTCACCGAGCTGTGCACGTCAGATGTGTGCCCCTTCTCTAGGTGTCTGTCAACTACAGAAAGTTGTTTTTTTTTCTGATGCTGCCTGGGATTTGGTGCACTTACTTGGAGAACTTAAGACTTTCTAAGACTGTGGAATTAGTTGTGTCCAAGCCAGGTCTCCAAGGAGTAAAGGGCTATCCAGGTGATGTCTGGGTGATGGTAAAATAAGTAGGAAGATGCCATGACGAGAGTACAGGGCTGGGAAACAGGAAGTCTCAGAGAAGAAGTGAGGAGCTAGGGCCCCAGGAGGGGTTGGTGGGACCTGCTGGGCTGGATGGGTGGCAGAACTGTTGGCTTCCCTCCACCATCCCCCCAGAAACCCTTTGTGACTGCTCCATAGCTCTGTGATGCGGGACTGGAATTCTCTAGAATAGAACATGTATCTCAGTGCCCATTGCCTGAGGCAGCAGCAGACTTGAAATGATAGACAACCATCTCCTTTACATGAGGAAACATTGGTCCATTTGGCATGGATCTCATCATTTCCTTTCTGCGTGGGGTTGAGGTCCTCCTTCTTTCCCTCTTTATCCACAATTAAGGAAAAGAGACATCGATCAGGTAAGAGAAGCCAAATCCTAGGCCTCATGAGAGAATGACTCTTGTTTCTTCTATTCTTCCTCCCACTTTTCTCAATTTCTTGCTCAGAGAAACATACCTGACACAGGAAATGAGATTAGATTATTTAGAGATTCAAGATATCTGCAGAAGAGCAACACTTGTGTATCTGCTGGCTTCTCATGTCAGGAATCTCTGAGACAAGCCTTTCTGAGTTAGGACCTATCTGGAGAGCCATGCTAGGCCTCTGATCAGATGTTCAACCTTCACGCTGTCCTTCCTGAGCAGAATCCTGTCTGATGGAGCATAAAGCAAATGGTTTGACTTTAGCTGAGGACTACCGAATGAAATATCAACTGAGGATCATGTACAGAAAATCCTTCTTTGAGTTTTTCAAAGAGGGAAAAATCAGAAATATTTTATTCACTTTAAAAGCTCATAACATGGGAAGAACATAGCTCTTGGTTCCCAGCTCCTTATTTTCATCTTTCAATACCATGGTAGGGGAGCAAAGGGGAACATTAAAAGGTAGGTTTGGAGAGCTTTCCCAACAGGAGCTGAGATGGCACAGAAACTGATTTCTCTTCAGAAAAGATGCTTTATCACTTTCCATTCTCTCCTGTGTCCTATTATCGTCTCCAACCCAGACAAGGGCCTACGGTGTATCTTTCCCTAGAGCCCAAGGTACAGTCTCTTATTCTGATTGAAATTCAACACACAAGAGACCTTTACAGAAGCAACTGGGAAGTTTGTGTGCTTTACCCTCTGTTGTCCGAAGAACTCAGGAAGGCTTTGATCCTCCAGTTTACAACCATCCCCAATCCAGCTTGGGCTCACAAGCGTATGTCAGTATCCACATTTCCTGGAGAAGTTCCCATCAGCAATGAGATCCCAAGGCAACTGGAGAACCCTGTGGGTCTCTAGCTCTAGTGAGTCTTGGCCTGCAGGATACCAAAGTCTCTGGCACTAATGCAGCCCTGCAAAATATCTCACTTATCTCAGCCAAAGGGCAAATATGGATTCCCAGGGCCCTCTGAATATAAAGGCCAAAGCAACAAGGATCAAAGGAAAATGGAATGAACAGTCAGAAAGCTTCGATGTGGAGGGTCCCCTAAGACAACACCTTGGGTAGGGTCTTGGGTACAGCTTGGGGAAAGGCCTAAATGATGATCCATCAAGGAGCTCCAAAAGCTACCCAATGAAGGATATGGGGGCTGACTGAGGAGGCTGGAAGTGACCTGGTCAATTACTCTGGAAATGACATGTAATGGCCCAAGCGAGACCAGATGCAACTGGAAAACACCCTCAGTAACACCTCAGTCAGTGAAATTGAAAACTCCCACAAAATTAAATAGGGGTCAGAGTAGTCTAAAGGGCTCCAATGACTGAGGAATGCCCTTAAAAAGCAGATTTCCAATGAGTTACAGCTCAAATTGGTGGGAGAATCACAGAGCCAGACTCAGGACTGTGCCATTACATGTCCCTTGCCTCTCAGATAACCTGGCTCCTTTAGGACCCACAGGTTAATACCCAAAGCTTCTTAGTGGAAACATGGCAGGTCTTCAGGTGCTGTGTGTCCATATGGAGGTGGAGAAAACAGACTGTGGCAGCAGGCGCCCTGGATCCCTAAGCTTCAGGTGCCCACTGAAGGTCCAGGACAATAATTTAGCCCCAACTAGAAGGGGGACCCTGTAAGACCTAAATCAGGAGAGCAGCCATTAGGGGATGTAAGACCAGAGACCTCCTGTGCCAGTGGCATGAGTCATGGTGCCCTGGTCAGGAAATTAGCAGAGACCCTTGGGAGCAAGATGCCCCACTTCCTGCCACAGAAGGGACAGGCTCCTACAAGATATAAATTCAGAAAGAGAATGAGACTGCTGTTTCAATGACTTCACCATAGGATAAAAGACAGGAAGCAGCCGAGTCCATATGTGTCCTCTACATAGACTCCAAGCCCAGTTGAAAGCAGAGCTGTCTTAATGGATGGTGAGGTTCACATGGCAACCACTGGTTCCAACCTAGAGAATAAATGTAGCTATCTAACCAGCTCTGAGATTAGAGCTGTCCCGGAAGGAACAGGACAGACAGATATCCCCAGAGCATTGCAAGACTCAGCCTATGTCCAAATCACCCCCCTTCCATGGTCCCAGGGATCCTGTGTCCCCAGCCAGGCCCTGCCAGCATGCAACAAAATTCCAGGACCTCTGCTCCCCTCACCACTGTCCCACGCTCTGTTTTGGGAGATGTGTCTCCTAGCCAGCCAGAAAAATATTTCTCCTCCCCTCCTAGGAGGAAAATTTCTCTCATGGTGAGTTTCATTCTAGTTAGAGACACCATTATTCTTCATGCCAGGATATCCCCTCAAGAGGGCACACTGTTTCTCATAAACAAGGAATATTTTTTCAAATATATTTATTTTTTCAAATAGGACAAGGGTATCTTCTGTCTGTGCTGTGTTTGGGGCACCCCACAAGCTTGGGCTTAGAGAAATTAAGGACTTAGCTCCAACCGTGATTGAGGGGCAGTTCTGGCTTCTAGAAGCTAACCTGACCATGGTTTTGCATCCCACCGCCATTCTAGGTTTCTTCATTTTTACCTGCAAGATTGTACTATTTTAAAAATACATCATTTTTCATAAAATTCATTGAAAATAAAATATGTTATAAAATCACTCAAGGGCTTTTGAAGGCTAGGAAATCCAATAACGACCAGCTCCCAGGATCTGACTCAAGCTGTTGTTCCCATAATCCCTCACTTTTTTCACCTTTATTCAGTTGTAGGGGAAAGGTGGTGTTCTGCAGCCCTCACCAAGCTGGAAAGGAGCTTCGCATATCACAGAAGTGGGGAGGGACCTGTCTTCTTTACTGAATCCCATGGAGATAGTAACCCTGACTATTGCTTATTGAGCATATATCACCTGTGGTTGCCTGGCCTTGGTCAAGTAACTACACCAAGTCTAGATTGCATATATTACATAGGTTTATGAGGATATATTATTACCTACCTAATAGGAGTGAGAAGTCCTGCTATAGTTACCTGAGAACCCCAGGCCCTGAACATATCAGGATTTGGTTAGGAGAAAGTGAGAATCCAAGCCACCAACCAACACTAAAAGATGGAGTCAATAATTCCACCTCTTCCTACAGAACCCCTATCTAGAAGAGGGACAATGCCCTCAGTGCCATCAGGAGCTGCAGTCAGCAGCTCTGGTCAGGGCTCTGAAGCCTGTTTCCCAGCAGTGAGGTGAGTGGAAGTAGTTTAAAGGAAACCCAGGGAAAGATTTATCAGGGTGTGGGGTCAGTGGCCAGAGACAAGGACTAGGGACTAGCAGAATGATGTGCCCTGCCCTACAGACTCCAGGGCTGCTCCTTTGAGGCAGGATGGGCCCCCAGCAGAAGGATGGGGCTGCAGACCCTCCAAAACTCAGGTGTTGATGCAGTCATGCATGCTAGCATTTACATTAGGTAGGAACACTAGCTATGCTTGTTCCCACAAGAGGTGGAAAGAAATACTTTTTTAAACTTTTTTTATTATAAATATATTATATAGCAAATGTGAAAGACAGAGAAAAATAGAAGGAAGTATCCAGAGGTGTAGCTAACTTTACATTGCAACCACCATGATGAATATGTCTATAGGAGATGTATGGATGAAGAGCATTTTTTATATTTTTATAACTGCATATAATGTATTGACATTGATGCATTTCAATATTTCAATGTGTTAAAAATTCAATCAGTCAATCCCAGAATTTCTACTTCTATTGCTATTTAGGTTTGTCTTGTGTGTTTTAAAATAATAGTATTATACCAAAAGCACCATGGTACAGCTTGAGGTTTTTATAAAGCACACATATGTCCTTCAGTTCATATAGATTGACATCGTTTCTGTATAATGGATATGCCATAGCCTTAAACTATTTGACAACTCCCCTGGTGTCATTATTTAATTTCAAACTGTACAACAATATCATGCATTGTCTTTGTACCCAGGTGGGAGTCTTTCTCTAAGCAAGGTAACTCGAAGTAAAATATCTTGGAAAAATCACATGTATATTTTGAATATTAATATGTACTGGATAATTTTTTTGATAAATTGACATGCAAGGGAATGTATATGTGTATGTATTTTTCCACATCATCGCCAACACAATATTATATATCTTGTTCATTTTTCCAACTTTATAGATGACAGAAGATAGAGAGATGATGATGATGATAAATAGATCAGATAAGTAGCTATAGATAGGTAGATAGAGATAGAGATAGATGATAGATAGATAGATAGATAGATAGATAGATAGATAGATAGATAGATGATAGATATAGATAGATAATTAGAGAAAGAAAAATGTTTTTTTTCTACATTAATTATTGTATTAGTCATTGCCCATCGGGAAAACAGAAATCACACCATTTTTTTAACAGATAATTTTATATAGGTAATTAGGTAAACAACTGTTGGAGGAAAAGTCAGAGGAAAGATAAAGGTAGAAACTAAAGGAAGCATGGCCATCCCCAAGGCTGGGGAAACAAAGAGGGAGGCTGGGCTTCTCAGAAGCCAGAAGCTTGGCGGGGAAGCCACATGGAGCCAGGGCTGAGACTGCAGAGGAGGGTTCATTGTCTTAGTGGCTTGGACATCTCAAGAGCTTGGTGAAGAGGTCTCCCAGAGCTGGGACTCCAAACTCAGTGAAGAAACCCCTGCCCAGGTATAGCAGGTCCCACTGAGGAATGCAACGATGGCTCGGGGCGTGTGAAATGAATCAGGCAAAAGGAACTAGCTGCTGCTATTCCTGTGGTGGCTCTGGGAGAAATAGATGAGGAGGAAACCCTTTCCCCTTTCCTCCTCCTTCCAGTCCTTCTGTTAAACTTAAAAGGGAGCCAACTGGCAAAGGAGAAATGCAGTTTATAGTACCTGAGCCCCAACATCACAAGAAGAGTTAAAAAGAGTGGATTTGGAGCTCAGATCAGACAATACCTTAAGCCATATCACATTAGTGAAATCGAGAATCTTTTCCAATTTTCATTTAGCCATTCATGTTTCTTCTGTAAATTTCCTGTTGATATCCATCCTCCATTTTTCTTAAGTGTAGCAACACACCGATTTCTATGAATCCTTTATATATTGTGATAATCCTTTTTTCTATATATTAATGCATACATTACACACATGGCATATATAGGATTTATATAGGACATTAGGATACATTATATATATACATATATATGAAAGATACACACAAATATATAGGAATATGTATAAGGATAAGTGCTAAAGAGTAAAATATAAGTAAGAAAGGCATCAGGTATGCTAATGTGGTTTTGAATAAATGAATTAATATTCATTATCCCTTTGCTTGATACACTTCTAGCTTCTGTTCTAGGCAAAATGCAGGCCTTCCCTGCAGGCTTTCATGGAAACCACAAGATATCAGTCCTATTTTCCAGCTCTCGTGACCTCTGTGTGATGGGAACTGTCTACCCAAATGTCACGAGAGCTGGAAAATAGGACCGATATCTTGCTTCATGTTTACCTTTCCTCTTAAATTGGGCTGCACACCCTCGCCATGACCACTAAGTTAAGCCTTGATCCAACTCTTCCCCACTTCTTCTCTTCCCCTTTATATTCCCCCCACCTCTCTCTCATACACAGAAACATGCCTCATCAACCAGAAACAGCCTTTCCAATTCTTTAAAGAGCTAAAATTTCTTTTCTGTTTGATTACACAATCCCAAGATTTCTTATAGTTTCTATAGCATGTTAGTTCTCAAATTTGGCTTCATAATTGAATAACCTGGGTAGTTTTTCAGAAGTATTGATGTTTGTGTTCCATGTCATACTAATTATATGAGAAACACCAGAGTGGGCTGGCGCACTGGTATTTTTTAAAACCTTGTAGGTCATACAAGTCAATAGCAAGTGTGAAGGAATTCAAAGATACCATTCCTGTTTCTATCAGAAGAGGTTTTCAGAGGGCCCCACCCTCCTGTGCATCTCCTTAAGCAGAACAATAGCCTTCATTCTATCATTTCCTTCTGGCTTTGTTCACCAGCTTTGCTGCCACACACAGGAGGCAATAGACAGAGTGCCAACCCATGTACCATCCAATCCTGGCCCCTTGACCAATATTATACAAATGAAAATCAAGCTCACCGATTAATAAAGACCTAAGTAAATGACAAAATATACCAGATTCATGAATAGGAAAACTCAGTATTATTAAGATGTCCATTTTTCCTAAAGCAATCTGTAGATTCAATGCAATCTCAGCAAAATTCCAACAAATTTTTCTCAAAATTACATTAGTTTCTCAAAATTGCTGTAACAAATTACTATAATAATTTGTGTGTTTTAAAAAGTGTCACAGTTCTGGAGGCCAGAAGTCCTAAATCAGTATCACAAGGACCAAAATCAAGGTGTTAGCAGGATCATGGTCCCTCTGGAGGCTTTAGGGGAGAATCTGTTCCTCGCTTCTTCCAACTTCTGGTGGCAAGCCAGCATTCCTTAGCTTGTGGCCGCATCACTCCAACCCTCAAGGGCACTTACCATTTTCAAATTCTCTCTACCCTTTTTCAATTCACCTCTTTAGTGTAGTCAAATCTCCCTCTGCTTCCTGTATATGGATACATGTGATTGCATTTAGGCTCATCCAAATAAGTCAGGATCCAGGATAATCTTCTTAACTTGATCATGAGATCCTTAACTTAATCCCATCCCCAAATATCCCCCTCTTTTTCCATTTAAGGTAACAGTCATAGGTTCCAAGGATTATGGTGTGGGTATCTTTTTAGAGGACCGTTTTTCAGACTTGCACAGAAATTGACAAGCTGATTCTAAACATATATGGAAGTGCAACAGACTAAAAAAGTCAAAGTAATTTGAAAAAAGAAGGTAAATGGAGGGTGGGATACTAACAGATGTCAAGCATTATTATAAAGCTATGGTAAGGAATTAGAGCAAAGATGGACAAGTAGAAGAAAACAGAGTCTAAAAACAAACTCATACACATATGATCATTTGATTCATGCAATTCAGTGGAGAAAGAATTCTTTCCAATAATCCCTGACTCACTATACTAAAAATTAATTCAACATGATTCACAGACTTAAGTATGGAAGTTAAAATAATAAAGATTCTAGAAGAAAACATAGGAGTTTATCTTTTTGAGATGACAATTCTGACCTTGGGTAAGCAAAGATTTTTTAAATGGGACACATGAAAGTATTCAAACTAGAAGAATTAGATGCTAGAAAAAGAACAAATAAAACCAAAGAACTTATAATAAATTAAGATAGGTAAAGAAATTAATGGACCAGAAAAACACATCAAAAAAAAAAAAACAGTAGCAGGGTTAACAAAAAGTAGCAATACAGTTAATAAAGACCTTTCACAAACAGACGAAAGGTTGCAGTGCAACTGGTGGAAATGGAGATGCCCTAGTCCCTCTTGACAGTGTCTGTTCCTCACCCTGGCCCCACCAACACCCGCTGTCCAGCCCACCCCCTACCTCTTGGTAACAAGACTCCCGGGGATGGGATGAGGGTAGACAAAGAACATAGAAGACTGAAGTTACCTGCCAAGCCAGAGGATCTTTATGTTGTACAGATTTGTACAAATCCCACCCCTGGACCTGTTTATAGAGGAGACTTTAAAAACAAAAATGCATGGGAAATTTAACCCCACAAAGGATATGCTAAGCCTACTTACAATTAGGCCTAAGAGTCACCCCCAAGAGAACCTCTTCTGTTGCTCAGATGTGGCCTCTCTCTCTCAGCCAACACAACAAGCAAACTCACTGGCCTCCCCCTCTCTACGTGGGATGTAATCTCCGGGGGTGTGGACCTACCTGGTAATGTGGGACAGAAATCTGAGAATGAGCTGGGACTCAGCATCAAGGAATTGAGAAAACCTTCTCCACTGAAAGAGGAAAGAGCGAAATGAGACAAAATAAAGTGTCAATGGTTGAGAGATTCCAAACAGAGTCGAGAGATTATCCTGGAGTTTATTCTTACACATTATATAGATATCACCTTTTTATTTAAGCTATAATGGAGAGGTTGGAGGGAACGGCCTGAAAATGTAGAGCTGTGTTCCAGTAGCCATGTTTCTTGAAGATGATTGTATAATGATATAGCTTTCACAATGTGATGGTGTGATTGTGAAAGCCTTGAGTCTGATACTTCTTTTATCTACCTTATCGACAGATGAGTAAAACATACAGAATAAAAATAAATAAATAATAGGGGGAACAAATGTTAAAGTAAATTGAGTAGACTGAAATGCTAGTGATCAATGAAAGGGAGAGATAAGGAGTATCGTATGTATGAATTTTTTTCTGTTCTCTTTTTATTTCTTTTTCTGAAATTATGTAAATGTTCTAAGAAATGATCATGATGATGAATATACAACTATGTGATACATTGTGAGTTATTGACTATATATCAACAATGGAACGATCATATGCTAGAAATGTTTGTGTTTGTATGTTGTCATGTCTAATAAATAAAAAAAAAAACTACACTGTAAAGCAGTTCTAAAAAAAGAAAAAATGCATGGGAGTTTCTTCCCTGGGAAAATAAGGCTAGAGATGATGCTAAAGGAATAATTATATTTTAAATTGAGAAATTAAGAAGCAGAAGTGATAAGAAATTACCTTCTGACTTACAAAATTATGGTAGAATTTCTTGCAGTAAAACTGATCAAGGAAACTGGAAATATGGTCCAGCCCAAGAAAACTGGCAAGGGGTCCTCAGCACCCCCTAGCAGGGTCCAGGACAGCTGTGCAAGAGTAGCCCATGTGCTCAATGCCTGGGTGAGCGTGAGTGGGACCATTCTAGATCTCCTCCAGTAAAATGGATTCTTCATAAGGCACTTGCAGAAAATAACATTTCAGAGCTCTATTTACTCAATTAGAGATGAGAAGAAGA
Source organism: Myrmecophaga tridactyla (assembly GCA_004026745.1). Classification (NCBI taxonomy): domain Eukaryota; kingdom Metazoa; phylum Chordata; class Mammalia; order Pilosa; family Myrmecophagidae; genus Myrmecophaga; species Myrmecophaga tridactyla. The sequence continues at coordinate 1,956 of PVIY010012300.1, read as the reverse complement.
AAATTCCTATTGTTTGCCAAGAATCCTTTTACTCCCTTGGAGGATTTTATCTGGGTCCTCCTAAGGAGGGAAGCAGGAGAGAAGAAAGCACTGAAAACGCAGCAACTCCTGACTCGGGTCAGAAAAGTCAAACTTCTGTCCACAAAAAGCTGAAGAATCCAAAAATTCCACCCTAGATGATTTAAGTAGCAGAATAGCTGAAGGAAAAAGAAAAGGGAGGTGGGACTTGGCAGGGGAATGGCCTTGTAGAGAATCTGTAGAGAAAAATGGACCAGCCCCAAAGCCAGCCAGGATAAAGCTAAGGAGAGATGTGGTGAGGACAGTCATGATGAAATGCTGACTTCTTCAACAGATAAACAATCCACAGGTAAAAAGAAGGGAATGCTACTTCTGAAACAGTGAGATAGAGAAAAATCATAATAACCACTGGTAATATAATTCCCATGATGGTGTCCTATTACAGTGTGCCAAAATATTTAGGCAATTTTGGTGCAGAGTGAAAAACTGCAATTTACCCCTAAGAACAAAAACTGAGTCAAATTCTAAAGTAGTATGATAGGAATTATAAGTAAACTCCATAGTTTCTGCATGACTGCTCTAAAAAAAATAACTTTAAAAAATTCTAAAAAAGTCTTAGCCATCTTAAAATGACTTCTTTTGGAAATATTTTGTTGCTTATGGTTGTGTTTTGGATAACAAAGCATTTAATAAGTCTTAAGACAAACCCATTAAATGATTACGCTACAGAATGCTTTTAATTTTTCAACAGGAAAAAAAAAAAAAAAAGGATAAGGAACTCTGGGTGGGAGAGAAAGAGTCTGAAGGGAAAAGGCCCAGAATAGACCCCACTTGGACCCTGAGAATTTAGGAGCAGGACCTGTGCCTGAGCTCACGGGAAGGTGAAGAGCCTGTGGCAGCAGTGTTACAAGCTTGGTGGCCAAAGGTGGCGCAGACAGGTGTAGGAAGAGAAGGTAAGATCTTCTACTTATGTTTATTTTTGTCAAAAAAAAGTTATAAATTAAGGTTTTTAAGCCATTTTATATATGGGTTGACCCTGTGGTCCTCCCTCTGTCACTACCTCTGATCCACACACCACATCAGCTCATGGCATTATTCCTCCATTATGCAGAGAGGCTGAGAGTAGAACCCCCTTCGTTATTTGCTTTCAGCATATCGTACTGCCCTGCAGTGTGTCCAGTCACATGGATATACAGAGTATAATACCTAGTTTTAAATAAAATAGTCCTTAGAAAACAAGTGAAAAGATTCCTGCCGAGAAGCAGTGATTGATGGTAATTCTCATGATGGAAGTTGGAAATTGAAGTGAAGATGAAAATGGGCTCCCTGATACTTCTCCTGCACTGTCCAATACAGTAGCTGCCAGCCAGATGTGGCTATTAAGCACTTGAAATGTTCCTGATGTGATTGGGGAATTGAAGTACACATTTTTTAAAATTTAACGTAAATTTATACTTAAAAACTGACACTGGATTCTGGTATTTGGAAGACCTGGTATGTGAATCTATTTTGTCAGTTATAAAGTTTATGAAATCTTAAGACCGGTCAAGAATTTCCAATGAACTTTTAGCATTGAAGTTGAGATGTGCTTTGAGTGTAAAATACACACTGAATTTCAGAACTTAATATGAAAAAATGCAAAGTATCTCATACTGATTATGTTGAAATGTAATATTTTTAACAAATTAAGGTTAAGTAAAATACATTTATGAAATTAATTTCACCATTTTTTTTTACCCTTTTCAATGTGGCTAAAAGAAAATTTGAAATTACATATGTGGCTCACATATTTCTACTGAATTGCACTAGTGGAGTGGATGAGTTGTTTTCCCTAAACCAAATTACCCATCTCTGGTGTCCCTAGAGCTTCTTGGAAATGTTCAAATTTTCTTACCTCCTTTGTTTCACAGCAAGTTCACTAGACAAAAAGAAAATATA
>PVIY010012299.1:34902-62554 GCA_004026745.1 Myrmecophaga tridactyla | reverse complement strand
CCCTTCTCTTCTCCTTCTGGGACACCCACAACACATATATTTGTGCGCTTCATATTATCATTCAATTCCCTGAGTCCCTGCTCATATTTTTCCATTCTTTTCCCTATAGTTTCTGTTTCTTTTTGGATTTCAGATGTTCCATCCTCCAGTTCACTAATCCTAACCTCTGTCTCTTGAAATCTACCATTGTAGGTTTCCACTGTTTTTTTTTTCATTTCTTCCACTGTATCTTTCATTCCCATAAGTTCTGTGATTTGTTTTTTCAGACTTTCCATTTCTTCTTTTTGTTCATTCCTTGCCTTCTTCATGTCCTCCCTCAATTCATTGATTTGGTTTTTGATGAGGTTTTCCATTTCTGTTCGTATATTCTGAATTAATTGTTTCAGCTCCTGTATCTTATGTGAACTATTGGTTTGTTCCTTTGACTGGGCCATATCTTCAATTTTCCTGGTGTGATTTGTTATTTTTTGTTGGCGTCTAGACATTTAATTACCTTAATTAGTTTATTCTGGAGATTGCTTTCACTTATCTTACCTAGGGTTTTCTTGCTAGATGAGTTTGTTGTCTATCTGTTCTTTGACCTTCAGTTCAGCTTTTTCTGGGCCTCTCCTTAAGTTTTGTTTAACAGAGGGTAATTTTTCAGTTCTTGTTTTCTTGTTTCTTGTCGTGTTTGTAAGGTGCCTTTTCCCTCCCCACCCTTAGGAGGGTCTACATAGGTATTACAGACTCCAGCTGCGTTTTCCTGGACTAAACTGGCCTCCTATCAGGGGGAAGGAGTCACCTTTGTCAGTTTTCCCTGAGGGTGAAACCCAGCATGTTGAAAGACTTTCCTGTGAAGTCTCTGGGCTCTGTTTTTCTTATCCTGCCCAGTATGTGGTGCTTGTCTGCCTGCAGGTCCCACCAGCAAAAGATGTCGTGGCTCCTTTAACTTTGGAAGGCTCTCGCTGCTGGGGGTGTGGTGGAGACAGAAGAGAGGTTGTAGGCTGGTTTTAATGGCTTCAAATTGCCAAGCCCTGGGGTCCTAATTCCTTGAGAGAGGGATTCCACCTAAGTTGGGCTTCACCCCTCCTCTGGGGAAGGCACAGGTGGGAGACAGCCCTGAAAGCAGTCTGTTTCTGCCTATGCCTGGGGCAGTTGCAGCCTGAGTAGTCCCACCGCTGAATCCAGAGGCAGCCAAGCCTCCATAGAAACAGCCACAAAAACCTCCGTTTCATCCCCTTTCTTCTTTTTTGGTTAGCCCAATAAGCGACCTCCGCCTTGATCAGTTTCACCTGAGCTGGGGGCCTATTTTTAGTAGTCAGAATTTGTTTATTAATGCCACAATTGGTGTTTGGTTGGACTCAGTCCCTGTTACTGTTAGATTCTCTTTCCTTTCCCTCCGGGAAGCTGCCTGTGGGGGAGGGGTGCTGGGCGCCGGCTGCCGCGGCTTGGCGAACTCACGGTTCTGGAGACTCGCAGCCAGTCCAGCTGGTCCAGACTAGGGTACGCTGTGTGTATGGTCACTATTGTGGCTCCAGGAGCTGTTCTGTACTGTTTCTGTTTATTTAGTAGTTGTTCTGGAGGACGAACTAAAACGCACACATTGCTAAGCCACCATCTTGGCCCCTCCTCCTCTGGCATTAGTTATTAATTTTATGAAAAAGATAGCATTCTATATTTAATCTCTGAGCTTATTTTTTTGTTCAATATTTTGTTTTGAAGATTGATTAATACTGTTGTATGTCCTGGCTTATTCATTATGACAGCTGATTATTATCCATTATGTGAACATTCCACACTGTTTAATCATGTCCCCATTGATGGGTACTTGGATCATTTCTAGGTTTTTGCTAATGTGAACAGTGCTTCTGTGAATATGTTGCACATGTGCAAGAGTTTTTCTTTGGTATATGTATTTAGGAGTGAAATTGTCAGGGTTAGGGGAAGTGACCATGAAACTTTAGGAGGTAACACCAATTTTTCTCCCAAGTAACACCAAGTAACATCCCACCATCCATCCAAGCAGGAGAGAGTCCATGGAGCCCCATCCTCTCCCATACTTGGTCTTGTCAGAATTTTAAATCTTTGCTGACTGAATGGGTATAAAATAGTATTACATTGTGATCTTAATTTACATTTCCAGATTATAGTGCTGTTGAACTGCTCGTCACATGTTTCTTGGCCATATCTGGTTTCTTTCCTGTGAAATTACTCTTCATGACTCCCATTGTTTTTCTATGGGTTGTCCTCCCTCCTCCTCTGCTTCATCTTCTTTTCCTCTTCATCTTCCTTTGTGTCTTCCTCTTCCTCCTACTCTTCTTCCTCCTTCCCATTTCTCTTCTTTTTTCTTTTCTTCTTTCTTCTGTCCTTTTCTGCCTTCCTCCATCTCTCCCTCTCATTTTCCCTCCCGTTCCCTCCCTCCCTTCATTTTTCTCCCTCTTTTTCTTTATTTTCCTCCTTCTTCCTCTTAGGTAAACTTTTCATTGAGGCCTAACAATTGTGCAGGAAAGTGTGCAAATCATAACGGCAGAGCTCAGTGAATGCCCACAAAATGAACACCACCATGGGACTAGCCCTCTGCTCCCTTCCAGTCATTATTCCTGACCCAAGAGTGACCATTATCCTGAGACTTATTTGCTCACTCAATATTTTATTGCTAAGATTGACCAATATTATTTTATTAAAATTAATATACGGCAAAATTAGCTTTTTTGGTGTACAGTTATTATTTTAGTGCGGGTGTTGATTCATGTCAGCATTATCACGATTGGGACACAGGACAATTCTGTTGCTGGAAAAACTCTTTCATGCTGCCCCTTTGCCATCACACCCTCCTCACATCTCTCATCACTGACCTGTTCTCTGTCCCTATAGTTTTGTCTTCTTGAGAAGATCAGTTTGGAACCATTTGAGACTGGCTTCCTTCACTTAGTGTACTGCCTTTACAGATCATCCATTTGGTTGCACCTATTATTCCTTTTTGTGTCTGAGTAGTGTTCCATAGTGTGGATGCACCAGTTTGCTTATCCATTCATTCACTGAAGTTCATATAGCTTCCAGTTTTTCATGATCATCGATAGAATTACTGTAAACATTCATTGTACAGGTTTTTGTGTGAACATAAAATTTCCCTTTTCTAGGGTAAACACATAGACATGGGATTTCCATTGTACATGGTGACTGGATGCTTATAAAATATTGCCACGGTGTTTTCCAGAGTGTCTGTGCCATTTTACATTCCCAGCAGAGGTCTGAGGGTGTTCTTGTTGCTCTTGCCCCTTGTCAGCACTTAGTATCATCAGAATTCTTTGTTTTAGCCATTCTGATTGGGGTGTGATGAGATCTTATCATAGTTTTAAATTGTATTTCCCTAATGGCTAATTATATTGAGTATCTTCATGTGCTTATTTGCCATCTGCATATAATTTTTGGTGAAGTGCCCATTCTTTTTCCTATTTTTAAATTTGATTGTTTTCTTACAATTTATCTAAAATTTTCTTTCACCTAATCCTGTGTCATGAAGAGTTTCTCTGGTACCCCTTTTTTTCTTTTTCTTTTTCTATTTTTTTTGTCGTTGTTGCAAACCATAGTCAGTTTTATTTAAGTAGTTAGATTTTGGAAATTATGGGAATTAAATGGACTGAGTCTTTTTCATCCCAGTGACAACAGGAATAGAAGTCTATACTAGAAATAAAACAAGCTGAAATAATAAAAGAACTGGGCATGCTCCAAATATTTTTGGAGAAAATATTACAGAATGTACAAAGGGATGCTGGTTACTCAGAAGAGCCAAAGATGTGGGACATTTGTGAGCCAGTCATAGGTTTTAGGGGCCTGGACTGGGGCAATCTGGGGTAGTTTCCTCCAAACTAAGTGGTTGGAAAGGTGGGTGGGTTTTTGCGGGGCAGAGGGAGTAGACACAGATCTGAGCTGTATTTGGAAGGCCAGGGATGGTTGCAAATGATGGTATAGGATCCTTGTATAGGATGGTAGAAAATGGGCCCCTTCCCAATAGCTAGGAAGCCATGAGGTTTGGCCTAGAGTAGTAGAAATCTGCAGAGTCCTGACAGGGACCTCCTCCACCCTGGGGTGGACGAACCCCACTGAGGGTGCACTTCTCCTGAACTTTGGACTTCAAAACCCAAGCATCTGGTAGATTAGTGCCCACTCTGTCTGTGCATATAGTGTCTACCTGAGCATCTGTAGATTAGCATCCACTCGGCCCCATTCCACGGCATCTGCCCCGAGCATCCCATGGATTAGTGCCCACTCTGCCCTGTGTCCACAGAGTCTGCCATGAGCATCTGGTGGATTAGCACCTACTCTACCCTGTGTCCACAGTATCTGCCTGGAGTGTCCTGTGAATTAGCACCCATTCTGCCCTGTGTCCACAGTGTCTGCCCTGAGCATCCTGTGGATTAGTGCCCACTCTGCCCCGTATCTGCAGTGCCTTCCCCTAGTGTCTGGTAATTAGCACCCACCCTGCCCCACATCCACAATGTCTGCCCGGAGCATCCTGTGCATTAATGCCCTCATGTTCCTTGTCCACGGCATCTGCTATGGGCATCCCAAAGATTTATGCCCACTCTGCCCTGTGTCACGGCATCTACCCCAAGCATCCAGTGGATTAGCACCCACTCTGCCCATGTCCACAGCCTCTGCCCCAAGTGTCCTGTGGATCATGCCCACTCTGGGCTGGGTCCACTCTGCCCATGTCCACAGCATCTGCCCTGAGCATCCCATGGATTAGTGCCTACTCTGCCCATGTCCACAGTGTCTGTCCTGGTGTCTGGTAGATTTGCTCCCACTCTGCCCCATGACCACAGCATCTGCCTCTAGCATTCCATGGATTACTGCCCATTCTGCCCTGTATCCACAGCCTCTGCCCCAAGTGTCCTGTGGATTAGCGCCCACTCTGCCCCAGACCCACTCTGCCTGTGTCCACAACGTTTGTCCCAAATGTCCAGTGGATTTGTGCCCACTCTGCCCCATGTCCAAGGCGCGTGCCCTGAGCATCCTGTGGATTAACACCCACTCTGCCCCATGTCTGCAGCATCTGTCATGAATCTCTGGTAGATCAATGCCCACTGTAGCCTGTATCCACAGCATCTGCCCTGAGTATCCCCTGAATTAGTGCCCACTCTCTCTGATGTCCACAGTGTCTGCCATGAAGCCCCCACTCTGCCTCAGGTCCATAGCATCTGCCCTGAGCTTCTGGTGGATTAGCGCCCACTCTGTCCCATGTCCACAGCATCTGTCCTAAGCATCCAGTGGATTAGTGCCCACTCTACCCGGTGTCTACAGCATCTGCCCTGGGGCAGGGTGGGCTCCACTTTTTGTTGGTTGAAATTGTCGCTGTCATCCCAGCCCCTTGTGTCTAAATTCTCTGAAGGAGAGCTGCCTCTTTGCACTGGGCCTTGCCCCACCCTTTCCTGAGGGAAGGTATGACCTTTAGGGAGCTATCTCCTCTGCCTGATTAGTTACTTTGTCTCTCAGTCAACCCTACTTCTGAGCAAGGCTGAAAAGAGAGGAAGCAGGCTGTTTTCTTTAATAGGCTAATTTAAGGAAAAAAAAAAAAGGAAAAGCTTTCCTCAGAGCTGACCCTCAAGTTCCTGGGTTCACCAATCAGAGTCAGAGCTGGTCCCTGGATTTATGTGTACCTTTTCTTGGGGCATGGCCCTTTTCCAGCAGTTTGAGCTCAGCCAACTCTAGATGCCTCTGTTTTTTTTTCCATGAGCTCTGCTCCCTCCCTGCTGGGAGTGTTGATGAAACAGAACTCCTGGTTTCTTTCTTGTTTACATTGCAAATTTATCTGTGATTGGAGCTGGTATTTAGCAGTCTGAATTCATTAATGAGATCCACAATTGGAGATGGTTGAGCTCCATTTTCCTTGCTCCTAGTACGGAGGGCTTCTGTTTCCCACGAGGGAGAAACACTGAGTCGGCTTGCTGTGCCAGCTGAAGGAAATCAACCTTCGGAGCATGGGCATTTACTTACATCTGCAATTTATCTGTCCTACTCTTCCACTCATTCCTGGCTGGTTTACAATGTGCATCTAATCTCTGAAGACCCTTTAACATTGTTTCAGACAGTTCCTGGCTATTTACTAGCTGCCCTGGAGGAGAGAGTAAATCATAAACCTCCCTAAGCTGCTGTATTTCTTCTGACCAACTGTAATATCTTAGTATTCTTTCATCAACAGGAACAAATGAACTATGCTGACGATAGGGATCAAAGATAAGAGGTATGGGGTGTTTTAGGTTTTCTTTTCTTTTTCCTTGGAAGAATGAAAATGTTTGAAAATTGATTGTGGTGATGAATTCATAATTATAGGACAATATTCCAAGTCATTATTGCATACTTGGGATGGATTATGTGGCATGTGAATATTTCTCAATAAAATTGTAGTAAAAAAGAAACTCTAAAACTGTTGTCCCAAGTGGCTGTTCTACTTACATTCTGTTGGCAATGTATGAGTGATCCAGTTTTCCTACATTCTTGCCAGGATTTTTTGTTGTCACATTTTTTTCCCTAAAATTTTTAGGAATTATGATGGCTGTTTAAATGCACAAAGTATTATTGTAATTTGCATTTTCCTAATGGCTAACAAATTGGAGCATCTTTTCATGTTCATATTTGCTAAACAAATGGAATGTCTGTCCCTGCTTTTGGCCATTTACTAACTGGATTATTCTTTTTTCTTGTTGAATTTTGAGATTTCATTGTTGTGATAGTTTGAACCTGTGTGGACTCCAGAAAATAATCACGTACTCAAATCTATTCCATTCCTGTGGGTGTGGAACTATTGTGGATTGGACCTTTTGATTAGGTTATTCTAGTTGAGGCATGTCTCAAGTGGGTCTTAATCCTCTTACTGGAGTCCTTTAAAAGAGCATGAAATAGACAAAAGGATAGAGAAGCTGAAAGAGACAGAAGCTAAAGTAGAAACACACAGAAACCCAGAAAGAAAGCCACAAGCAGACCAACCAGAAGCTGAAAATAACAGAGCCCAGGAGAGACAAACCAGCAGAGGCCACCATGATCGTCCCAGATCGCCAGTCTTTCTTCAGGAAGGCAGTTTCATCCTGTTGATGCCTCGATTTGGACACTTTCACAACCTCAGAACTGTAAACTTGTAAGCTAATAAATCCAGCCAGTCCATTTTTGGTATACCACATTTTGCCAACTTTAGCAAACTGAAACGATTGATATTCTAGATATTATGTTGAATATGTGGTGGCAGCTATTTCCTGCCAGGCTATGGCTGCTCTTTTTGTCCTCTTAACAGGGTCTTTTGGGTACAGTTTAAAAAATTATCCTAAGGTCCAGTTGGTTGTCTTATTTTTATAAGTCATGCCTGTGGTGAAGATCCTAAGAATGCTTTGCCTGATCTTTGATCTCAAAGATTTTCTACTGTTTCTGTTTTTTTTTTTAAACTTTTTTTAATTGTATAATATGACATATGTACAAAGCAAAGAAATAAAAAGCAGTAGTTTTCAAAGCATTCTTCAACAAGTAGTTACAGGACAGATCCCAGAGTTTGTCATGGGCTACCATACAATCGTCTCAGATTTTTCCTTCTAGCTGCTCCAGAATATTGAAGGCTAGAGGGCTTAAATATTTTTTTATCATCACAATTGACTTTTTTCCTTCTTTTTTTGTGAAAAATAACATATATACAAAAAAACTATAAATTTCAAAGCACAGCACCACAATTAGTTGTAGACTATATTTCAGAGTTTGACATGGGTTATAATTTCACAATTTTAGGTTTTTACTTCTAGCTGCTCTAAAATACTGGAGACTAAAAGAAATATCAATTTCATGATTCAGCATTCATATTCATTTGATAAATCTTATCTTCTCTGTATAACTCCATGATCACCTTTGATCTTTCCATCCCCCTCTTTAGGGGTGTTTGGGCTATGGTTATTCTAAATTTTTGATATTGGAAGAGTGTGTTACTAATATGGGGTAGGGAGATGGAACTAGCTGATGTTCTGGAGAGGCAGGGCTAAGTTTCAGGACTTATCTGGAGGTTTTAGGCTTCTGGAAGTTACTCTAGTGCATGGAACCCTTGTGGAATCTTATATATTGCCCTAGGTATTCTTTAGGATTTTTTGGCTGGAATGGTCCTGGTTGGGGGTTGGCAGGTTATGATAGGTAGCAAGGTCTACCTGAAGCTTTTGTAAGAGCAACCTCTAGAGTAGCCTCTTGACTCTGTTTGAACTCTCTCTGCCTCTGATACTTTATTAGTTACACTTCTTTCCCCCTTTTGGTCAGGATAGAATTGTTGATCCCTTGGTACCAGGTCTGGATTCATCCCTGGGAGTCATCTCCTATATTGCCAGGGAGACTTTCACACCTGGATGTCATGTCCCATGTAGGGGGGTAGTCTACTGTTTCTTTTTGTAAACATTTTCTCTTTATCATTTCACACTTAAGTCCATCATCCATTTTGAGGTTTAGATTGACTCTCACTTACTCTGCCTATAGTCATCTAAGTTCCCAAGCACCATTTGTTGACAGGTCTATCCATTATCAAATGATATGTTTTTGAACTTTTGAACAAATGCCGTGAGGCCTTTCACTGTTGAAGTTTACTTTTAGGTACTCCAATCTGGCCCACTAATAATGTGTCTACATACTCATTAATTTGACACTTTCTTAATTACTTTATTAGTAAGACAGTAAACATAAAATTTAGCATTCAATCTGGATATGTTATTGAATTTTTAACTTTATTAATGAGAAAGGGTACACTTAAAACTATGGCAGACAATAATTTCAAAGCAGAACTCTCCATAATGACCTGGCACAGTTGGCCATTCTGACATTGTTGTTGATCATAATTTTTTTTTTATCATTTGTGGTGAAAATTTCAGTAACAATTTTCATGATCATTCGCTGTATGTTTTCTCTAAATTCCACTTGGGCAACTGAGTCTTTAAAGTATCTTACTGTACTGGTTTGAAGCTGTTATGTACTCCAGAAAATCCATGCCTTTTTGCCTGATCCAATCTTTTTTTGGGCAGCCATGTTTCTTTTAATTTTGATTCAGTATTGTGGGGTGGAAACTTCGGATTGTTTCCTTGGAGATGGGACACATCCAACTGTGGGTGTGGCATTTTAATTAGATGGATATTTGACTCCATCCATTCAAGTCGGGTCTTGATTAGGTTACTGGAGTCTTTTAAATGCAGAGACATTTTGGAGAAAACACAGTTGCTTAAGAGCTGACAGAAATGCAGATATTTGGAGAAGCTTGGAGTGCCAACTGAGATGCCTAGTCACAGACACTTGTAGATGCAAAGCCCAGCAGATGTTGCCATGTACCTTTCCATGAGATGCTAACCAAGCCAGAACCCAGTGTTGTGACCTGGAGGATCTAAGTGAAGGCCCTCAGACACTTAGAAGAAACCACCGGCCTCAGAGCCAGAAGCAACAGAACCAGGAACAATGATCAGCAGATAGCAGTCATATGCCTTCCCCTATGACAGACATCAGCTTTTTTTGAGTCAAGATATCTTTATCTGGATGCCTTAGTTTGAACATTTTTATCCCCATCTGGGAATTCCTGATAGTCTCACAAGCAGGTGGGACAATGAATTCAATAGACTGAGCCCTCAATCTTGGGGCTCACCCATATAAAATTTATTCCTGCAAAGGAGAAGCTATGCCTATTTATAATTTTGCCTGAGTCATCCCCAGAGAACTTCTTTTGTTGCTCAGATGTGGCCTTTGCCTCTAAGCCAGTTCAACAGGTGAACTCACTGCCCTCCAGCCATGTGGGACCTGACTCCTAGGGGTGTAAATCTCCCTAGCAATGTGAGACAGGACTCTGGCATCATGGAATTGAGAAACCCTTCTTGACCAAAATGGGGAAGAGAGAAATGAGACAAAATAAAGTTTCAATGGTTGGGAGATTTCAAATAGAGTCAAGAGGTTATCCTGGAGGTTATTCTAATTCACTGCCTAGATATCCCTTTTTAGTTTATGATGTATTGGAGTGACTAGAGGGAAGTACCTGAAACAGTTGAACTGTATTCCAGTGACATTGATTCTTGAAGATGATTGTATAACTACATAATTTTAAAAATGTAATCATGTGATTGTGAAAATCTTGTGTCTGATGTTCCCTTTATCAAGGGTATGGATAGATGAGTGAAAAATATGGATGAAAATAAATAAATAACAGGAGGGTGTGCCTGTTTGAAGCTATTAGGTGCCTGAGAAGAGCCTGTGCTTTAACCTTCATTCAGTATTTTTGGGTGGGATCTTTTTTATTGTTTCCATGGAGATGGGACCCATCCAATTATGGGTGGTAACTTTTGATTAGATGGTTTACATGGAGATGTGTCTCCACCCATTCAAGTTGAGGTTGCTCTCTGGAGCCCTTTAAGAGGGAATTATCTTTGGAAAAAGCTTTAAAGCCAAGATAGACAATAGGACCAACAGAGCCCATACAAACAGGGACATTTGGAGATGCATAAAGAAAATGCTGCTGGGGAAACTGTTCTAGTCTGCTAGCTGCTGGAATGCAATATACAAGAAATGGAACAGCTTTCAAAAAGGGAAATGTAATAAGTTGCTAGTTTACAGTTCTAAGGCTGAGAAAATATCCCAATTAAAACAAGTCTATAGAAATGTCCAATCTAAGGCATCCAGAGAAAAATACCTTTCAAGAAGGCTGATGAACTTCAGGATTTCCCTCTCAAGTGAGAAGGTGCATGGTGAACACAGTCAGGGTTTCTCTGTTGGCTGGAAGGGCACATGGTGAACATGGCATCATCTGCTAGGTTTCTCTCCTGGCTTCCTGTTTCATGAAGCACCCTGGGAGGCATTTTCCTTCTTCATCTCCAAAGGTCGCTGGCTTGTCGACTCTGCTTTGTGGTGTTGCAGCACCCTCTACTCTCTCTAAATCTCTCTCATTCTCCAAAATGTTTCCTCTTTTATAGGATTCCAGTAAACTAATCAAGACCCACCCATTTGGGACACATCTTCTCCTAATCCAGCTTAACAACCATTCTTGATTGAGTCATATCTCCAGAGAGATGATCTAATTACAGTTTCAAACATACAGTACGGAATAGGGATTAGAAGAAATGGCTGCCTTTACAAAATGGGATTATGATTAAAACATGGCTTTTCTAGGGTACATAAATTATTTCAAACCAGCATAGAATCCATTGAAGAAGTTTGGAGAGAAAAATAGCAGACATCGCCATGTGCTTTTCCAGCTGAGAGAGAAACTCTGAATGTCATCAGTCCTCTTAAGTCAAGGTATATATTTCTGGGTACCTTAGTTTGGGCATTTTTATAGACTTGTCTTAATTTGACATTTTCATGGCCTTAGAACTGTAAATTTGCAGCTTCATAAATTCTTCTTTTAAAAGAAGTTGTTCCATTTCTGACATATTGTGTTCCAGCAGCTTTTACAAACTGAAACAGATTTTGGTACCAAAGAAGTGGGGTTCTACAGTTTGCAAATACCAAACATATTGGAACAACTTTTTAAATGGGTAAGGGGATGATTCTGGAAGAGTTGTGAGGAGCTTGATAGAGAAGGCATAGAATGTTTTGAAGAGACTGTTGGTAGAAATATGGACTCTAAAGAGACTTCTGATAAGGCCTTAGATAGAAATGATGCACATATTATGCAAACTGGAAGGAGGGTAACCATTGCATTAAAAAGGTAGATAATAAGGCAAAATTGACTACTTGCTTCAGATGGAAGGCCAATTTTAACAGCCATGAACTTGAATATTTAGGATAAAGGATTTCCAAATTAAATTTAGAATGTGCAGCCTGGTTTCTCCTTGCAGCTTACAGTGAAATGTGACAAAAAAGAGATAAGTTGAGAACTGAATTCTTAGGTATAAAGAAACCAGAAATTGATGATCTGGAAAGTTCTGGGCTTCTAGAAAGGGAGACCCCAGAGAATAGTGCCCCATGTGAGGATTTAACCAAACATGGAACCAGTCAGCCATTTCAGGAAAATCCAGGATTGGAGATGTAGTTATCTAGGAAGAATTGTGGCAAGTCCTACTATGGTCTGATGGTTATGACCCCAGTATACTGCTTAGAAGACCAACAAGAGTGTTGCAGGATCTGTATAAATGGAACCACTGCCATTCTGGACTAAAAGGAACAGAAAAGGGACAAATTGAAGAAAAAATAACTTCAAAGGCAGAACCATGGAAGCTAAGGTCTGAAGCCAAGAAACCTCAGGCCAGGGGAATGGACACACCCATGCATTTGGAGAGAGTAAGTTTGCCCTAAAGGCAGAGGGTGGACCTCCCACTTCAATGTTCTGGAAGAGTTGTGCTGCCTCAGGCCTTGGAGTAAGTGGAGCACATTCCTTGGGGATTGGGGAGAGACTGATACCAGCCCATTGTTCTGGAGGGGTTGAGTGTGTGTCTCAGAGATGGCAGAGAGCCTGGGTGCTGCCCCAATGCTTGGAGTGGGTGGACCCAAGAAGAAGGTTGTCTTCCTAATGTCCCTCAAGGTTGCATTTGGAGAGGGCCAGACCACTGTGTAGGCCCTTAGAAAGGGTGGGACTGACATTTTCTAAAGCTCTGAGGATAAATAGCTCTCAGAAATCTAATGGAGTTTGCTCTGCAGGTTTTCAGAACTGTTTGGGTCTGATGACCCCCGTGTTCCTTCCAGTTTCTCCCTATGGAAATGGAAATATGGCTCCTATGACTGTCCCTCCTTTGTATACTGGTAGCAGATAACTTGTACTGAATTTTACAGGTTCACAGACAGTGGAGAATTTTGCCTTATGACTGACTGCATGTAGCTGCCTTTGATGAAATTTTGTACTGTTGCTGACTTTGTATTATATTTTTATTGTTACTGAAGTGGTTTAAGACTTTCTAATATTCTTATGGAATGCATGTATTTTGCATTTGGAAGGAAAGAAAATGTCTTTCCATGTGGAATATGCCTGTTTGAAGCTATTACATACTGAAGAAAAGCCATGTCTTTTAATCCTCATTCCATATTGCTGGGTGGTATGTTTTTTATTGTTTCTATGGAGATGGGACAACCCAACTGTGGGTGGTAACTTTTGACTAGATGGTTTCCATAGAGATGTGTCTCCAGCCGTTCAAGGTGGGGTTGCCTGCTGGAGCCCTTTTAGAGGGAACCATTTTTGGAAAAAGCATTAGAGCCAACAGAATCAACAGAGCCCACACAGCCAGAGACTTTGGGAAAAGAAAACGCTCCTGGGGAAACATTGAAGAAACTTGGAGAGAAAACTAACAGACATCACCATGTGCCTTTCCAGCTGAGAGAGAGAAATCCTGAATGTCATCGGCTTTCTTGAGTCAAGGTATCTTTTCATGGACATTTTTATAGCCTTGCCTTAATTTGAACATTTTCATGACCTTAGAACTATAAACTTGCAACTTAATAAATTCTCATTTTAAAAGCCATTTCATTTCTAGTATATTTTGTTCTGGCAGCTTTTACAAACTAAAATAGGGGGTAAGGGGTAAAAAAAAAAGGGTAGATTGCAATACTGGTGGTCAATGAGAGGGACGGTTAGGGTGTATGAGATGTATAAGTTTTTTCTTTTGGAGTGATGAAAATGTTCTAAAAATGATCATGGTGATGAAAACACAACTACGTGATGATATTGTGAGCCATTGATTGTATCTATTAATGGACTGTATGTGTGTGAAGATAGCTCAATAAAAATATTTTTTAAAGGATGCCATGTCAAGGGGATCTGATCCAAAATGATAGAAATTCATTTTTTCTTCATCTGGCACATCATGGGTAGGTGTGCATTAGGTATCAAATTTCTCTAAACATGGTATCATCCAGCAAAGTGCCTTTTACTCCCTTGGATTGTTGTTGTTCCTGTGAAGTCTGTGGGTAGAAGCTGTCTCTTGGCCTGAGTGATTTTTCACTTTAGAGTGAGTTTGCTCTCACTCTGTCAAGATTATTTGTATTCTAGAGCATGCACAAACCTCAACATGTGGGTTTCTGGAGCAGCAGAAAGACTCAACCCGGCAGCTACCACAAGAAGAAACAGATTAATCTGTCTTTGACTATGTAGACTCTTGCTGCCCCTCTGCACCTCGCAACTCTCTTCATAAGGAAGAGAGGCAAATGGGAGCTGGGCTACCCCAAGGCAGAGACATATCCCTGAACGCCAGGGATTACTCTCCAGGTCGACCCACTGCCACACCCAGTGGTTGTGACCTAATGTCATCAGGTGACCAGGTGACCCACCCAAGTCTGGATGCCCAGAGCCTAGAGGCAGTTCCAAGTTGCCTGTTAGGACCTCCCTAAGTGACATGTGTCCTCAGAAGATGGTTCAGACCTGGCTTTACTGAATCTATTCCCTTTATCAGTATGATATCCTTTCTGGCAGACATCATGGAGCTGCCCTTGAGACTGGCAGAAGGCCAGGGGACCCTTAGGAGGTCCCATATTCCTTCTTGGGCTCTGGAAACTCCTGAATTCAGCCCATGTTCTCAAGGTTGTCCCTCATGGTGCTCCTTCTCTTCCAAATTTGTGATTCCCAGGAGACAGCTGCACTATGGGAAAAGAATTATGGTGCCTGGCTGGGTGTTCTACAGCCTAAAATTTGGTGGTGTAAGACACATCATCCACAAGCAACTCAAGAAACTGCTCAGGCCCAGACATCTGCCATTGATGTCCCGGGACCAACCAAGGAGCCACACAGAAAGACTGTCCTATGTTCCACAGACTGTTACTACTTCAGCTACTTGTAGGATATTCCTTATTCCCTGGTCACCATCAATACGTGCTATGTGGGCATCAAAGGTATCATGAAGTTGAATAACATTGCCTATGAAATCAAACCTCTTAAGATATATCAGTTTGTTAAATGCTACCAGAATGTAATATATGAAAAATTTGTTGGCTTTTATGAAGAGAATTTATTAAGTTGCAAGTTTACAGTTCTAAGGCCATTAAAATGTCCAAAACTAAGGCATCCAGAGAAAGATACCTTGACTCAAGAAAGGCCAGTGGATCCAGAACTCCTCTGTCAACTGGGAAGGCACGTGGTTGGTATCTGCTGGGGTCTTTGGCTTCTGGTTTCAAACAGCATCCCCATGGGCATTTTCTTTCTGCACCTCCAAACATTGGCTCTGCCACTTCTGTTCTCTATGCCTTTACTAGGAGAAAAACCTTAGATAGGTTTCTCCAAAATGTTTCCCCTTTTAAAGAGCTCCAGTAAACTTATCAAGACCCACCTCGAATAGGTGGAGTCACATTTCCCTCTGGCCAAAAGGTCACACCCACAACTGGGAGCACTGCTTCTCCGTGGAGACAATCTAATCAAAATTGTTTCCACTATAATATCGAATCAGGATTAAAGGACATGGCTCTTCTGGGCTACACAACACTTTCAAACTAGCACATAAAGATTCTCATAGATTTGAACACAGTGTTTCTCAGACAGGAGCAGACAAAACTGTAACAAGGCCTGCATATATACTAAGATAGAAGGAGGATATGGATCCCATTAGTTTTCTGCAGCAAACATCATTAGGAGTTAAGGATTTCTCCTATGTCTCATGCTTCCCTTCTGTCTGGTATTTAAGGCCATCCTCAACATTCTTCTACACCATATATTGTATTCAACAATTTCACAAAAGTCATCAAACTTTTAATGTATATGATCAGTATAATGGATGCACTATTTTGTCATCTTCAAATGAGGTACTTTCTGCTGACTTGATGATTTATAATGAAAGGGATCTGGCCACCATAAACAATTATAGAATGCCAGAAAGTTTATTTTACATACTGTATGCAAGAACCGTCTTTCCAGCTGTTCCTCACCAGTCATCTTTCTTGTTGGATAAGGATGGGCCTTTTGACACAAAGTTTAGTTCAAATGACTAATGCATTTACAGTACAAAGTCTTTAGTATTTGTTGGCCTTCTAGGCAGACTTTTTTTATATCAGTGCTTGTGACACAACAAATTGGGAGAATTTTGGGTCTATATTATGATCACCCTGAATATTATTACTTTAGGAGGAACTTCTGTATTATGAACAGATATACTGGGCTAGCAGATATATTCAGCAACTGAAGCATTTCACATTTGCAAAACATATTTAAACTGCATTTATTTTGCCTATATTTAATTCCTGGGACTTTTACAAATAAAATTTTAACAGTAAGTCATTATGGAACCTGAAATGTGGATGACTTGGAGCAGTGTGACTATGGCTCCTTTAAGCGGTGTTATAAAGACCCATCATGCTGCTTTGAAACTGCTATGTACCCTAGAATTGTGAAATGCTTGATAGAGAAGGCATACATTGTTTTAAAGAGACTGTTGGTAGAAATATGGACCCTAAAGATACTTCTTATGAGGCCTTAGACAGAAATGATGAATGTGTCATTGCAAAATGGAAGAAAGGTGATCCTTGTTTTAAAGTGACAGAGAATTTGGCAAAATTGAGTTCCAGTGTTGGATGGAAGGCAGAATTTGAAAGTGACAAGCTGGGAAGCTTGGTTGAAGATATTTCCAGAGGAAATGTGGAAAATGCAGGCTGGCTTCTTCTTACAGCTTATAGTAAAATGCAAGAAGAAAGGGAAAAGCTGAGAACTGGACTCTTGGGAACAAAGAAATCAAAGATGGTTTAGAAAATTATGAGCTTTTGGGGTATGAATAATCAGAGAACAGTTTCCATATGAGGATTTAACCGAACATTGAACCAGTCAGCCATTTCAGCACAAGCCAGTTTGGAGATGGAGTTGTCCAGAAAGGATTTGTGGAAAGTCCTATTGATTGATGGCTGTGATCCCTGTATACTGCATGGAAAACTTCCAAGAGTCTTAGCATGAGCTGTATAAACAGAATCACTGCTAATCTGGATTAAAAGGGACAGATGGAAGGAAAAATGTCTGCAAAGGTAGAACCATGGAAGCCAAGGTCTGGAGCTAAGAAACCTCAGGCTAAGAGAGCAGATCCACTTGTGCATGTGGAGAGGGTGAGTTTGCCATGGATTTTGCAGAAGATGGGCCTTCCACCTACTTGACCAGGAAAAATATTTACACCCCAGTGTTTTGGATGTCTGCGGTTTAGGGAAATCCTGGACACCACCCCACTGTTATGAATACATTGAGAGTGTGCCCTGGAGATGGAGTCCAGATGCCACCCAAATGCCTGAAGAGGGTGGAGCTGAGAAAATGGTGGTCTTCCCAAAGCTTGGAGAGAGCTGGGTTACTGTGTAAGCCCTTTGAGAGGATTGCTGCTCTCTCAAACCCTGAGGATAAAATATCTTTCTGTAGATGGCTATCAGACATTTAAAGCTAATGGAGTTTCCCCTGAAGGTTTTCAGAACTATTTGGGTCCAGTGACCCCTTTTTTCCTTTCAATTTCTACCTATGGAAATGGGAATATTTATCCCATGACTGTCCCTCCTTCGTTTATTGGAAGCAGATAACTTGTAAGTTTCACAGGTCCACAGCCAGTGGGGAATTTTGCCTTAGCACAAACTATGTCTGTAACTGATTTTGATAAGACTTTGTACTTATTTATTGTTATTGAAATGATTTAAGTTTTTTTTGATATTGTGATGGAATACAGTATTTTGCATATGGAAAGAACATGTCTTTTTTTGTGCTGGTTTGAATCTGTTATATATGCCAGCAAAGCCTATGTTCTTTTAATTCAGTCTTGTTGGGGGAAGGTCTATTGTTGGGTGGGATCCACTTGCTGGGGTTCCTTCAGGGAGAGAGCCTAGAGCCAAGGGAAGCTAATAGAGAAAGAAAATACCCACAGAGACATTTAGGAGAGAAGGGTCCACAGATGCTGTCATGTTCCTTCCCATTTGATAGAAGAATCCCAGATGGCAACAGCCTTTCCTCAAAGAAGGTGTCTTCCTCTTGATGCCTAAATTTGGACATTTTCTTGGCCATAAACTGTAAATTTGCAAAACTAATAAATCACTATTGAAAAACCCAACCCACTTCTGGTATATTGCATTCCAGCATTTTAGCAAACTGAAATAGAATGTTTTGGGTGTTATTTTATTTTATTTATTCATTTTTTGGAGTTAATGGAAATCCCCTAAAATTTATTGTGATTATGGTTGTGTAACTATATGATAACACTGTAAGCCATTGATTGTATACTTTGGATAGATTATATGACATGTGAATATATCTCAATAAAATTGCTTTATGAAAATTCAATTCAGGAAATGGAAAGGAACATATAGTATTAGACATTAGAAAGTGGGATATAGAAAGCAAAGAAGAAAATGTACAGCCATTCAAAATAAATCAGTCACATTAAATTTAAATATTGTGATTATATTTACATAAGACAAGGAAATATTTATAGTTTGGATGAAAATGAAACTTTTGTTCTGATCATACTCGGGTAATGGAGTTTCTCTCCCACCAGAAATAACTGGAAAATTCAACAACACTTGTGAAATATCTGCTCTCACATATTAGTCACCAGGTAAGGTTTTCTTGAGTCTTCAGTTGAGAAGTGTTCAGTATATTCATGTGAGGAAAATGCTATAGGAAAGAAAAGATCTTGAAAAGGGTTAAGAGAGAACGAAAGCTGGATCTCATGCAGGGTCAGGAATACCTCCATTCCCAACAGATGATAAGAAAAACCTCATAATTCACAGACTGTGGCATAGAGTACTCAGAAGAGTTTGTAAGCTATTGGGGAAACAATTTCCCTAGAGTAAAAGCTGATCTGGATACAAACAAACTTTCAATGTTCAATGGAGGGAGGGCTGTGTATGGCATTTAAAAAAACTACATCAGTTTGGAACCCCCACTTATGTAAACAGAACTCACACCTTTACTGAGATTTTATCTCCTTTCCTTCATATTCACATCAGCTAGCTGAGTGCCTTATTGGGGTCATAGCCTGAGTTTCATTTTTGAGTTATGGGTTTGCAGTTCTAAAGTCTTTCTTCAATACTGTACATCAGTGTTCTCTTTCGCATCTCCTCTGTAGTAAATCTGTAGACAAGAGATGCTCATACTCTTGGAATGTGAAGAATAAAATATAAACAGTGTGAAAATTGCACGAAGAGTGCCAGAACAATGGCTGTTTATTCTACAAACTTGTCAGAATATTCTTGTCAACACATCAAATGAAGTGATGTTTGTCTCAATTCAGCAATGAAAAGGTCATGATATAATTTCTCTTTTTTAAGTGAGATAGATAGAGACATTTACTTTGATGTATACTTTATATGATGAGGAATCAATTTATCTTACAAATGTATTCCTATGTTTGTAAGACCAGTAAACTGCTATCTCTGTATGGTGGTTGTCCATTACCCAACTCTTGTGGCAGGGTACTAGCTTCTGGCTAGCTCACTGATGACAAAAAGGGATGTAACAATCCTCTTCTTTAAGACCAGGAGTGGGCACAGCCAATTGGTGATTACAGAATTTGATTAATGAGTTTGGATGGTTGGAAGCATGGCTCTAAGGACAGCCATTGTTCCAATCCACTCCGGACAAAGGCAGTGAGGGAGGATATTTAAAGATACTATATTTCCACAGGGTCTGGGGGAGACACTTAGTTGAAGGGCTGCATTTAATGGGCAGGACAAGAAAGCTCAACTTTAAAGATCCTTGGCTCTGTTTTCGCTGAGAAAGACTCACTTGGGAAATTCCTCTCTAGCATTTTCCCTTCCCAGAATTTTCCCTCCAGGCAAAAGCAGCTTGAGACAATGAAAGGAGTGTAAGAATCTATAGAGGCAGAAAGTCTGGGAGAATGGTTTGGCTGCTTTAAATATCTAGGAAACGGCAGTGTGTCTCCTGGGAAATAGAGAGGGCAATCCAGCTCCTGTAAGTGGAGGTACTGAAAAAGAACTATGAAGCCCAAGCCCAAAAGAAGACACAGGCCCAGAAGAAGACACAGGTCCAGAAAAGACAGGGGGTACCTTTTGCCCTACTTTTGCTTTAGGTAGACCCTCTTGATGGGGGAGAGCTGACACTAAAAGCAAGACAAAACAAAACTCTGTGTAATCACCAAAATAAAGAAATAGACATCTCAGGGAATAAATCCCAAAGTTAACATTCTAAAATATTAAAATATACAATGTACAACAAGAGCACAAGAGAAATAAAGAACCAGGAAATGATGTCCTATCCAAAGAAAGAGCATAACAAATCCAGAAACCACCAATGAAGAATACCAGGATGTGGACGTACCAAACAAAGATTTCTAAAAAATTATTTTAAAATGCTCAAAGAAATGAAGGTAAATACAGAGAAGGAACTAAGGGATATCCAGAAAATAAGGAATGAGTAATATGATCATTTTACTAAAGAGGTAGAAATTTTAAAAAGGAGCCAAACAGAACCACAAGAATTGAGGACAACAGTAACCAAAATGAAAAATGTCCAGGAGGGTTTCAAAGCAGATTGGAGCTGACTTAAGGAAGAACAGTGACCTTGTAGGCAAGACACCCAAAATAAGTCAGGCTGAGGAGCAGAAATAAATAAATAATAAAAGTGAAAATAGCTTAAGACATCTCCGTAACACAATCAAATGTACCAATATACACATCATGGGAGTCTCAGAAGGTTAGGGAAAGAGGGAGAGAGGAAGAAAAAATAGTCAAGGAAATAATGACAGATAACTTCCAAAACTTAGGGAGAGATGTGAGTATGCACATCCTAGAAGAAAAGGGAATACCAAACAGGATAAACATGAAGTAAAATATATCCCATCATATATTGATCACACAGTCAAAAGCAAAAGACAAGAAGAGAGTTCTGTATGGAGAAAAAGAAAGCAACATGTTAGGTACAATGGAGCCACAATTAGGTAGAGTCCCATTTAGGTTTCCAATGAGAAATTTTGGCAAGAAAACTCTGGGTTGAAATACTTAAAGTGCTGGGAGAAAACAACTGCCAACTCCAAATGTTGTACCCAGCAAGCTGCTCTTTCAAAAATGAGGGGTAGACTTCCGGGAAAATGGAGGATTAGAGAGGGAGTGTAAGAACCTACTTCTTTCCCACAAACAGTGAGTAGCCAGGCAGAAACTTCCCAAACCAACTGTTCTGGGGCTCTGGAGACCAGGGGAGGTCTGGAGATCCAGGGAAGTGCGGATGAGGAGACTGAGATACAGTAGTCAGATACTTTATAATTCCATCCACAACTCCTGGCGCCCATCCCCCCGCTTTGAGGGAGGCAATGGCAGATAGTTCGATCCTAGTCTGGGAGGCGGCTGTGAACTGGGAAGCCATGGGGGTCCTCTGCCCCTGGCTGAGAGGGATACAGTCTAGTATTGCGATACAGTCCAGTACTGAGGCAGATATTGGCTGGTGAAGGTAGAACACAGGATCTTACTGTTCCAGCCCATCCTGGTTAAATGCTTCTGGATACCATGGTTTTGGCCACATCAGAAATGCACCTGGTAAAGAGTCATAACAGCCTGCCTTTGTGGGATTGAAGGTAATAGGTAACTGAAGAGCAACATCTGCTGGGAAGGCTAGAAAGTGCAGTATGCTGATGTGGAAGGAAAAAAAGGGCTTCTTGAAGTCTTTCCTGAACCTCTCCCAGGGTCCTTTGCATCTGGCATGTGTTCCCTGCAAAAGTACCTGGCTCTTTTTTGTCTTGGGAATACTGATGAACCAAGACAACTGTCAAATAAAAGCCTTAACAAACCTAATCAGCAACACAATTGTAGACAAAAGAGGAAAACTGACCTACAGAATAAACCCATCAATATAATCACAAGCCATACTAAAGCTTGGGAAGATAAGGCCCAGTCAAGGGAATAAAATATAAATTCAGAAGAGATACATAATTTGGAACAATTAATCAAAGATGCACAAAGAATCTCCTAAATCAATCGAAGGAGATGGCTAAAGAGATAAAGTATATCAGGAAACCGCTGGGTGAGGATAAAGAAGAATTTGATGCATGCAAAGTAAAAAAAACAAACAAACATATCTTATGGGGATGAAAGGCACAATAGATGAAATTAAAAACACCCTGGTGGCATCCAAAAGCATATTTGAAGAGGCAGAAGCAAGGTTCATCAAGCTAGAAGATAACACATCTGAATTCAAACAGGCAAGAGAACAGATAGAAAAATAGTGAAAAATTTTGAGTAGGGAAATAGTGACAACATGAAGTGCACCAACATTCATATCATGGGGTCTCACAAGGAGAAAAGAAAAGAAGAGAAAAAGGCCAGAAAGAATATTTGAGGAAATAATGGCCAGAAATTTCACAACTCTTGCAAAAGACAAAAATATGAAAATTGAAGCGAGAAATGATTCACTACATACAAAGGAAGACAAATAAGGCTAAGTGTGGATTTCTCATTATAAATCATTAGGAAGGGAGTGGTACAATATATTTATGATACTGAAAAAGAAAATTTGCCAGTCAAGAATTCTTTATCCAGCAAAGCCATTCTTCAAAAACAGGGAGATTTTAAACATTCACAAATAAATGGATGTTGAGAGAGTTCGTTAACAAGAGTCCTGCCCTACAAGAAATACTAAAGGGAGTTCTGAAGGCTGAAAGGAAAAGACAGGAATGAGAGGTATGGAGGGGAGTGTAGAAATGAATATTATGAATAAGGGGGAGGTAAAAGTATAAAAAGAGAGGAAATAGATATGACAAATAAAAGCCAAAAAATAAAATGGTTGGATGAATTACTTCCTTAATAGTAGTATATAGATTTAACTCGCCAATCAAAAGACACAGATTAAAAAAAAGGACATAGATTTGCAGAATGGATAAAAAATATGATTCATCGTTATGCTATTTACAAAAGCCTGATTTTACATTCAAAAATCATAATGAAATGAAACTGAAAATCAATAAATCCAGAAAACGTGAAAACTTGCAAGTGGCGGTTAAACAACATACCCTTAAAACATCAATGAATGAAAGAAAAACCTGCAAGAGAAATCAACAAATAACGTGAGATGAATGAAAATGAGACTACAACATATCACCTTATGGGATATAGTGAAGGCAATGTTGAGAGGGAAATTGATAGCCCTAAATGTCTACATTAAAAAGGAGAAAAGAGCTAAAATTCAAAGAACTAACTGAACACCTGGGGAAATCAGAGAAAAAACAGCAACCTAATACTAAAGCAAACAGAAGGAAAACCATAATAAAGATTAGAGCAGAGGGTGCATGGGTGGTTCAGTGGTAGAATGTTCACCTTTAATGCAGGAGACCTGGGGTCAATTCCCAGACCATGCACCCCCCCAAAAAAAAATTAGAGCAGAAACATATAATATGGAGAACAACAAAAAAAAAAAACCAATTGAGAGAGTCAAAATCAAAATTTGGTTCTTTTAGAAGATCAGTAAGATTAGCAGAAGATCTAAACCCTTAGCTAGACTGACAAAGTAAAAAAGAGAATGAAGAGAATGTACAGATAAAAATCAGAAATGAGAGGATGATCATTATGAATGCCCCCATTGAGATAAAAATTATTAAAGGAGGATACTATGAACAATAGTATGCCAGCAAATTAGACAATGTAGATAAAATGGACAATTTCTAAGAAGCACAAAAAGAACCTACACTGACTCAAGGAAAATTAGAAGTCTTCAACAAACAAATTACAAGAAATTGGAACAGTTATTAAAAACTTCTCAACAAAGAAAATTCCAGGACAAGATGGCATCACAGATGAATCTACCAATTATTCCAAGAAGAATGAGTATTAATCCTGCTGAAACTCCTCCAAAAAGTTGAAGAGAGGGGAACCTCACCTAACTCATTCTATGAAGGTACCAACCTAATACCGAAGTCAGCTAAAGATATTACAAGGAAGGAAAATTATAGGCCAATCTCTATATTGACTATAGATGCCTATACCTTCAACAAAATACTTGCAAATTAATTCTGGCTGCAAATTAAAAGAATTATACACCATGACCAAGTGAGTTTTATTCCAGATATGCAAGGGAGGTTCTACACAATTAATGTAATACACAACATTAACAAATCAAATGAGACAAAACACATGATCATCTTGATTGGCACAGAAAAGGCAGTTAACAAAATCCAGCATCCTTTCTTGATAAAAAGACTTCAAAAGGTAGAAATCAAAGGAAACTTCCTTGACAAGAATAGAGGGCATATAAGGAAAACTCACAGCTAACACTGTACTCAATGATGAAATTTCCCTCTAAGATTGGGAACAAGACAAGGATGCCCACTGTGAACATTGTTATGCAACATTGCACTGGAAGTTCTAACCAGAGAATTTAGGCAAGAAAAAGAAATAAAATCATCCAAATTGGAAAAGAAGTAAAATTTCACTATTTGTCTGATATGTTCTTATATTTAGAATGCACCCAAAATTCTACAATAAAGTGAATAGAGCTAATACTTGAGTTCAGCAAAATGGCAAGATGCAACATCAACATGTAAAATTTAGTAGTGCATCTATACACTAGTAATGAGCAATCCAAGGAAGAAATCAAGGGAAAAATTACATTTAAAGCAGCAACTAAAATATTCAAATATCTGGGAGTAAACGTAACCAAGGAAATAAAAGACCTATATTCAGAAAACTACAAAACATCACTAAAAGAAATTGAAGACCTACATAAATGGATGGACATACCATGTTCATGGATTGGAAGGCTAAATGTCATTAAAATGTCAAATCTACCCAAACTGATAAACAGATTCAATAAAATTCCAATTAAAATACCAACAGGCTACTTTGCAGAAATGGAAAAGTTTATTATCAAATATATTTGGAAAGGAAAGAAGATCTTCAAAAAAGATTCTTCTTCAAAAAGAAGAATGAAGTGAGAGGATTCATGCAAAAAAAAATAGCTAAATGGGACTTCCTCAAAATTGCACACTTCTTTGCTTCAAAGAACTTTGTCTAAAGGGTGAGAAAGCAAACTATTTAAGGAGAGAAAATACTTAGGAAGCACATATCTGATAAGGCTTTGATATCCAGAATATAAAAAGAAATATTCAGTATTACTTTTTACTACACAGTAATAAAAAGACAATCAAAAAAGTTTAAAAATGGACAAAAGATTTGAATAGACATTTTTTTTCCCAAAGAGGAAATACAAATGTGTAAAAAAACACATGAAAGGCTGCTCAACTTCACTACCTGTTAGGGAAATGAAAATCAAAACCACCATGAGCTCTCATTTCACACCTACTAGAAAGACCACTATTAAATAAACAGGAAAATACAAATGTTGGAGAAGATGTGGAGGAATAGGAACACTTATTCACTGCTAGTGAGAAGGTAAAATGGTGCAGCCACCCTGGAAGATAGTTTGGCAGTTACTCAGGAAGCTAAGTTTAGAACTGCCGTATGATCCAGCAATCTCACTACCAGAGATATACGCTTAAGATCTGAAAGCAGGGCCATGAACAGACATATGCACACCAACGTTCATAGCAGCATTATTCACAATTGCCAAAAGATGGAAACAACCCAATCGTCTATCAACTGATAAATAGATAAACAGAATGTGGTATATATGTATGCCGTCATATTATCCAGCTCTAAGAAGGAATGAAGTCCTGAAGCATTTGACAGTGTCAATGAACCTTGAGGATATTATGTTGAGTGAAATGTCAGACACAAAAGGACAAATATTATGTGATCTCATTAATATGAACTAATTATAAGTGAATTGATAGAGATATGTCTAGAATATAGGTTGACTAAGTGATAGAATGAGGCTAGAACATGGGTAGTGAATGCTTGATATGTGAAGAATTCTTTTATTTATTTATTTATTAATTAAAAAAAATTAACCACAAACGAACATCCGTTCTACATATATAATCAGTTAATTTACAATATCATGACATAGCTGCATATTCATCATCATGATCATTTCTTAGAACATTTGCATCAATTCAGAAAAAGAAATAAAAAGAAAACAGAAAAAGAAATAAAACCAAAACAGAAAAAAAATGATTATACATACCATACCCCTTATCCCTCCCTTTCACTGATCACTAGCATTTCAAAACTAAATTTATTTTAACATTTGTTCCCCCTATTATTGATTTTTATGTTGTGTGTTTTACTCATCTGTTGACAAGGTAGATAAAAGGAGCATCAGACACAAGGTTTTCATAATCACACAGTCACATTGTGAAAGCTATATCATTACACAATCATCATCAAGAAACATGGCTACTGGAACACAGCTGTACATTTTCAGGCAATTCCCTCTAGCCTCTCCATTACATCTTGAATAACAAGGTGATATCTACTTAATGCATAAGAATAACCTCCAGGACAACCTCTCGACTCTATTTGGAGTCTCTCAGCCATTGACACTTTGTCTCATTTCTTTCTTCCCCCTTTTGATCGAGAAGGTTTTCTCAATCCCTTGATGCTGAGTCTTAGCTCATTCTAGGGTTCTTCTCAATCCCTTGATACTGAGTCTCAGCTCATTCTAGGATTTGCCAGGAAGGTCCACAACCCTGGGAGTCATGTCCCACGTAGACAGGGGGAGGGTGGTGAGTTTGCTTGTTGTGTTGGCTGGAGAGAGAGGCCACGTCTGAGCAACAAAAGAGGCTCTCTTGGGGGTGACTGTTAGGCCTAAATTTTAAGTAGGCTTGACCTATCCTTTGTGGGGTTAAGTTTCATATGAACAAACCCCAAGACTGGGGGTTCAGCTTACAGCTTTGGTTGTCCACACTGCTTGTGAGAATACCAAGAACTCAACTTGGGGAAGTTGAATTTTCCCCTGTTCTCACCATTCCCCGAAGGGGACTTTAATATGTGCAGAATTCTTAACTAGGCTGAATTTAAATGTTTGGAAATGGATAGAGGTGATGGTAGCATATTATGTTGGGTGTAATTAACAGCACTTAATTATGTGTGTGATTGTGGTTGAAAGGGGGAAGTTTAGAGTTGATTATGTCAATGGAAAGAAAGTTAGAGATAAAACATGGGACTGTATAACACAGTGAGCCCTGTGGTGAAAAATGACTGTGATTAATTGTGCAAATAGAGTGTGCTTTCATGAACTATAACAAATGTACATCACTATTACAAAGAGTTGATAATACAATGGTGTATTGGAAAAATGTACCTATTGCAAATTATGGACTATAGTTAACAGTAATATTTGAATATTCTTTCATCAACAGTGACAAATGTACTATGACAATGATAGCAGTTGATGATGGGGAGGCTAAGCTATTTGGGATTATTTTTTCCCGTGGAGTAATGAAAATGTTCTAAAATTAATTGTGATGTTGAATGCATAACTATGTGATGATACCATAAAACACTGATAGCATGATGTGTGATTATATCTCTATAAAACTACAAAAAAGAGGGGAAGATAAAGACTTTTTCTGATAAACAAAAGCCAAAGGAGTTTATCATCACTAGACCTGCCCTCAAACAATGCTAAAGCAAATTCTTCAGACTGAAAGGAAAGGACAGCAGACAATCATTCAAAGCAGCACAAAGAAATAAAGACCCAATGGTAAAGGGAACCATTTTGGGAATTACAAATGCTGGCGTTATTGCCCTGTATTACCTGGTATGTAACTCCACTTATACTTACAGGTACTAAAATGCAATACAGATAAATTATGATAAATCTGTGATTTTGGACATACAAAGAACAAAGATATAAGTGGTAACAAATTCAGAAAATGTGATGGGGCGGTGCGATGGTGGCTCAGTGGCAGAA
>PVIY010012299.1:0-34802 GCA_004026745.1 Myrmecophaga tridactyla | reverse complement strand
CTTTCAGCTGGAAGGGCACATGGCGAACATGGCAGCGTCTGCTGGCTTTTCACTTGGCTCTATCAAAAAGGGACACTCTCCAAAATGTTTCCTCTTTTAAAGAATTCCAGCAAGCAACTCCACCTTCAGTGGGTGGAGACACACCTCCATGGAAATCATCTACTTAAAAGTTACCACCCACAATTGGGTGGGTCACATCTTCATGGAAACAATCAAAATGCTCCCACCCAGCAATATTTAATGAGGATCAAAAGGCATGGCTTTTCTGGGGTCCACCACAAATTCAGACTGGCACAGATGGAGAAAATTGAATGCATATACTATGGAAGGCAAGTTGGTATGACGCCAAATATGATTGTTATATATTTAGGATGTTATATTTTAACCCAGGGAAACCACATGGAAAATATATCTAGATTTCAGAAATAAGAAGACAATATAGCACAACATAAAAAATTTTTATAAAAGTACGCATTAACAGAAGCATTGATGAACTAACAAAATATAAGAATTGCAAAGGCTAAATAGCAAAATGGCAGTGGAAAGTCCTGAATTATTTGTAGTTTATTTAAAAGTAAATGGTTGATTCTCAGTCAAAAGGTAGATATTGGTAGAATGGATAAAATGTATGACCCACCTATATGCAGTCTGCAAGAGACACATTTTAAGTTCAAATGTACAAGTAGGCTGAAAGTGAAATGATGGCAAAAATATGTCATGCAAGTAGGAACTTAAGAGAGCTAGGCTGGTATGTGAATATCAGATAAGATCAACTTTAAGAGAAGGCAGTTACGAGAGACAAAAACGGTTGTTATCATACTGATAAAGTGGTCAATTCAACAATGGCATGTGGCAGTTATAAATATATATATGCACCAAAGAGCAGATTCCCCACATATGTGAAGCAAATACTGACAGATTTGAAGGGAGAAATTGACAGATCTATATTAATAGTGGGAGACTTTAATACACCACTTAGAGTAATGAATAGAACATCTAGTAAGAAGATTCCATAAAGAAATAGAAGATCTAGTCTAAACCAACAGACTTACCAGACATCTATAGAACTCTTCACCCAACAACAGAATGCACAGTCTTCTTGAGCGCACATGGATCATTCTCTAGAATAGACCATATGCTAAGTCACAAAACAAGTCTCAATCAATTCAGAAATATTAAAATTGTAGATATTTTCTCCAACCACACTGGAATAAAGCTAGAAATCAATAAAAGGAGAAATGGAAAATTCACGAATATGTGGAAATTAAACAACATACTAGTAAACAGCCAATTAGTTAGAGAGAAATCCCAAGGGAAATTAGGAACTATCTTGCAATGGATGAAAAATGAAACTACAACATATCAAAACTAATGGGATGAAGCAAAGGCAGTTCTGAGAGGCAAATTTATAGCTCTGAATACTTACATTAAAAAAGAAGAAAGACATAAAATCAGATAGCTATCCTTAAAACTGGAGGGACCAGAAAAAAAAAAGAGCAAATTAGAACCAGAGCAAACAGAAGAATGAAATAACAAAGAGTACAGTGGAGATATATGAAATAGATAACAAGAAAAAAATAGAGCAAATCAACAGAACCAAAAATATTTTTCTTCAAAAATATTAATAAAATACCTTTTTTTTCCCCTCCAGTCCCTCAAGGAACTCAACCAATACATCTTGGTATTACATTAAGCTATACAGAATTACAAGCCTCATTCCCATTCTGGGCTCCATGTGTTTGGGTTGTTTAATTGAGCTATCCAGACAGGTTGATTTAGAGTGTGTGTTATAGAAAAGTTAGGTTCTAGACACAGTAGAGGTGATGCTCTAGAGTATGTACACTATCATTTTTTGCCCTGTATTCTGATTTGCCTTAGTTCCAACCATCATTTTTATCTCTAATTGGAGGCTGATCCAATTAAAGATTTGGCTTTAACTGTTACTATATGTAGCAATGCTGACTTTCAGAGCTTCAGAGCTCCCCCTCTGAGTTTTAGGTGTCACAGAGGTACTCAAAGTTTCAGGGAAACACCAGCTTATACATTATAGCTCTTTGTCTCAGAATCTAGAAATACACTTTCAACTTTGGACTTAGCATGGCTGTTGTAAGGCTCCAATTTTCTTATAAGTATTTTCTGAAAGAGACCATAGTGTATTTGTTCTTTTGTTTCTGGATTATTTTGGACAACACATTGTCTCCGAGTTTCATTTAGTTCATTGCGTGCCTCATAATGTCATTCTTTTTGAATCTGCACAATATTTCATCATATATATATTCCATTATATATATATCATAGTTCGCCTTTATGTATCTCAGTCATTGTACTCTTTGGCCCCCTCCATCTATTGGGCATCATGGATGCTGTCCAAAATAAACAAACCATGTCTTATAGCGCCCTCACTTGGTTGTTTAATCAGCAGCACTCTCAATTTTTGACAATTTTTATTGGTCTAAAGAGACAAAGAACCATTAAGCAGAACCTCAGCAAACATCAAATTAAAATGTCCCCTAATCTCTTGTCCCTCCCCACCTAACTATTTACCCTGCTATTGCCAGGGTACTGCTGCTGTCTTCCTGCTAACTATAGAATATAGCATGCAATAAAAGTTTTCCCCTATACCTGTCTATTATTGACTCTTTGTACAAGAACAAACCTTTGAAGGAGTTCATATGAGTACTTATTTATAATTATAGAGTTAATCATTGGGATACATGACACTACACAATCATATTCACTTTCAGGATGGCAATGTTACTTATAACCCCACTAATTAGCTACCTTCACTTCTATCCTTTCCTTACATTTAAGTTCAACCTCACTGGATAATCTTTCCCCATCTCTAGCTTCTGTGTACCTCTAGGTTCTCTATATTATACAGTGTAAACCTTTGAATTACCTTTACCAGAGTTACAATAACAAAACCATAGAGCATCTATCCTTTTGTGTTTAACTTATTTCACTCAGCAATATGTCCTCAAGGTTCATCCATGTCAGCATATGCTTCAGGACCTCATTTCATCTTACTGCTACATAATATTCCATCATATGTACATAACACATTTTCTTTATCAACTCATCTATTGATGAGCACTTGGATTGCTTCCATCTTTTGGCAATTGTGAAAAATGCCATATGAACACTGGTGTGCAAATGTCTGTTCATGTGACTGCTTTCAGCTCTTCTGGGTATATACTGAGTATTTGTATTGCTTGGTTCATAGGGCAGCTTGATATTTAGTTTCTGAGGAAAAACCTGTCTTCTACAGTGGCTGTACCATTATACATTCTCACTAGCAATGACTAAGTGCTCCAATTTCTCCAAATCCTGTCCAACATTTGTAGTTTCCTGTTTATTTAATAGTAGCCATTGTTATAGGTGTGGGATGATATTTCATTGTAGTCTTGATTTGCATTTCCCTTATAGCTAATGAACATGAACATCACTTTTATAAGTTTTAGTCATTTGCATTTGCTCTTTGGAGAAATGCCTATTTATATCCTCTGCCCATTTTGTAATAGGATTGTTTGTTCTTTTGTTATTGAGTTGAATAATTTTTTATTATGTTACACAGGATATCAAACACTTATTTGATATGTAGTTTCCAAATACTTTCTCCCATTGAGTTGGCTGCCTCTGTTTAGCAAAGTCTTTTGAGGCAAAGAAGCTTTTGATTTTAAGGAGTTCCCAATTATCAATTTTTTCTTTCATTGTGTGTGCTTTGGATGTAAAGTTGAAGAAGTGACCTCCTATTAATAGGTCCTGAAGATGTTTCCTTACTTTTTCTTCGAAGAGTTTTATGGTACTGGCTCTTACATTTAAGTCTTTGATCTAATTAGAATTGATTTTTGTATAGGGTGTAAGGTAGGGATCCTCTTTCAATCTTTTGGCTATTGATAGCCTGTTCGCCCATGTCCATTTGTTGAAAAGACTATTCTGTCCCACTTCATTGGATTTGGGGGACTTATTGAAGATCAATTGACTATACGTTTGATGCTCTATCTCCATATTTTTGATTCAGCTCCATTGATCAATACTTCTATCTTTTTGCC
This sequence comes from Myrmecophaga tridactyla, assembly GCA_004026745.1. Classification (NCBI taxonomy): domain Eukaryota; kingdom Metazoa; phylum Chordata; class Mammalia; order Pilosa; family Myrmecophagidae; genus Myrmecophaga; species Myrmecophaga tridactyla. Next base: position 30,750 of record PVIY010012299.1, on the reverse strand, counting down.
AGTACAACTGTGGCTTTATAGTAAACTTTAAAGTCAGGAAGCATTAGTCCTCCACTTTGCTCTTCTTTTTTTGGGAGATATTTAGCAATTTGTGGTCTCTTTCTTGTAAATAAATTTGATGACTAGCTTTTCCAAGTTTTCAAGGTAGGTTGTTGGAATTTAGATTGGTATTGCATTGAGTCTGTAGATCAATTTGGGCTGAGTCTGTAGATCATTGCTGAGTAATAGTGGTGACACTGGACATCCTTGTCTCACTGGAGGAATTCTTTCAAACTCTCATCATTAAGTGTGATGCTGACAGGGCAGTGCAGTGGTGGTCCAGTGGCAGAATTCTTGCCTGCCATGTTGGAGAGAATTCCAGGAGCCTGCTCATGCCAACCAAGCGAAACAACAACAACAAAAACCAAACAGAAAAGCAACAGGAAGTGTGATGCTGGCTATGGGTTTTTCATATACGTTCTTTATGATAATGAGGTAGTTTCATTCTATTCCTACCTTTCAAAGTCTTTTTTTAATCTGAAAAAGATGCTGTATTTTGTTGGATGCTTTTTCAGCATCACTTGATATGATCATGTGATTTTTCCCCCCTTTCAAATTGTTAATGTGCTGTATTACATTGATTTATTTTCTTATATTGAAACATCCTTGCATTCCTGGTATAAACCACACTTGGTCATGGTGTATAATTCTTTTAATATGTCATTGGATTTGATTTGCTAGTATTTTGTTGAGGATTTTTGCATCTGTACTCATTTGGGAGATTGGTCTGTAGCTTTCCTTTTCTTATAGAATCTTTACCTGGTTTTGGTATTAGAGTGATGTTAGCTTCATAAAATGAGTTAGGCACTGTTCCTTCTTCCTCATTTTTTTTTTTTTAACATGGGCAGGCACCGGGAATCGAACCCGGGTCCTCTGGCATGGCAGGCGAGCATTCTTGCCTGCTGAGCCACCGTGGCCCGTTCCTCATTTTTTTTTGAAGCTTCTGGGCAGGATTGATTTTAGTTCTTTTTGGAATGTTTGATAAAACTTCCCTGTGAAGCCATCTGGTCTTGGTCTTTTCTTTGTAGGAAGATTTTTGATGCCTGATTGAATTTCTTTACTCGTAATTTGTTTGTTGAGATTTTCTATTTCTTCTCGAGTCAGTGTAGGTATTTCATGTGTTTCTAGGAATTTGTCCATGTCATGTAATTTGTCTGGTTTGTTGTCATATAGGTGTTCATAGTATCTTATCATGATTTTCTAAATTTCTTCCAGATGCTTAGTAATGACCCCTACTTCATTTCTGATTTTGTTTGTATCCTTTCTCTTTCTTACTTTGTCAGCCTAACTAGAGGTCTATCAATTTCATTGATTTTTTTCAAAGAACCAACTTTTTGGTTTTGTTGATTCTTTCTATTGTTCTTTTATTCTTCAGTTTGTTTATTTCTGCTTTAGTCTCTGTTATTTCTCTTCTATTTTCTTTTAGGGTTAGTTTGCTGTTCTTTCTCTAATTTCCCCAAGTGAGCAGAAGTCCTTGATTTTTGCTTGTTCTTTTTTATTTTTCTAAGTGCATGGTCCAGGAATCAAATCTGGCTCTCCCGCATGAAAGGCGAGCTTCTACCACTGAACCACCCATGCACCCTTGTTTTTATTTTTTAATATAGGCATTTAGGACAGTAAATTTCCCTTTCAGCACTGCTTTTGACACATCCCATAAATTCTGATATTTTGTAGTCTTCTTCTTATTCATCTCCAGGTTTATTTTATTTATTTATTTCTCTAGATTTTTTTTCTTTGACCCGCTGATTATTTAAGAGTGTGTTGTTTAATCTCCATATATTTGTAAATGTTCTGGTTTTTTAGTGTGTATTAGTTTCCAGCTTCATTCTGTTGTGTTCAGTGAAAGTGGTTTGGATAATTTTAATCTTATTAAGTTTATAAAGACCTGATTTGTGAACTAGCATATGATCTTTCCTAGAGAACATTCCATAAACACTACAGAAAAATGTATAAAGATGGTGTTTTGGGGTGTAATGATCCATATTTTTCAATCCACTCTAATTCATTTATTGCATTAAGTTCTCTATTTCCTTGTTGATCCTCTGTCTAGCTGTTCTATCTATAGTGGAGAGTGGTGAATTGAAGTCTCCAACTATTATTATTGAAACATCTATAACTTCCTTCAGTATTGCCAATGTTTTCCTCATGTACTTTTTTTTTTGAAGGCATTACTTTTTTGCTTTTATTGATTTTTAAATTATAGAATTAATTCAGACTTGTAAAATAAAATAATAAAAAATAAGAAGCAAATGTTTCCCAGAACGTCAGTGACTGCCCCCCTCCCGCACCATCGCGCCCACTGGAAGTAACCACTATTAGCAGTTTGGAGCTCATCCATCCAGTCTTTTTTCTAAGCCCATGCAAACATGCAAACATGCAAACACATGCTTGTTCATGTATAACCTCATGTACTTTTGAGCTTCTTGATTGGGAACATAAACATTTATGATTATTACTCCTCCTTGGTGAATTCTCTCTTTCACTGATACGTAGTTTTCTTCTTTGTCTCTTATGACATCTTTACATTTAAAGTCTATTTAAAATGTAAAATGTACCCCTACTTTCTTTTGGTTACAGCTTGCATAGAAAGTCTCTTACTAGTCTCACTTTCAATCAATCTGTGTCATTGGGGCTAATGTGTGTCTCTTGTAATCCAGACATAGAAGGGTTATATTCTTAATCCATTCTGCTAATCTATATCTTTTAATTAATAAGTTTAGTCTTTTAGCATTCAAAGTTATTACTATAAAAATAGCTCTTGAATCTACCATCTCACCCTTTAGTTTTTATTTTTCAGATTTATAATTCTTTTCCTGCTTTCTCTCTTTATTCTTTTAATTACCCTTGCTGACACTCTTTGATTCTGTGCCCTCCTCCAGGTTTCTCTCTCCTGCCTTTTTTTTTTCTTCAGCTGACAGGACTTCCTTGAGTATTTCTTGTAGGCCAGGATTCTTGTTGCTTAGTTCTCTCAGTCTTTGTCTTTGAAGATTTTAATCTCACCCTCAAATTTGAAGGACAACTTTGCTGGATGCAGAATTCTTGGCTGGAAATTTTTCTCATTCACAATCTTAAGTATGTCATACCGCTATCTTCTTGCCTCCATGGTGAATGTTGAATACTCTGAAGCTAGTTTCATGTGGTTTCCTTTATATGTAATAGATCTCTTTTCTTTTTCTTCTTTTAGGACTTTCTGCTTTGCTTCAACATTTGGAATTCTGATTAGTATGTGGCTTGGAGTAAGCCTATTTGAATATATTCTATTTGGGGTTCCTTGAGCCTCTTTGATTTCCATATTTATGTCTTTTATAAGGGTTGAGAAGTTTTCGCTGATTATATCTTCAATTAATCTTCCCAGTCCTTAATTCTTCTAATCTTGTACGACATTAAAGACTCTTGTATTTTTTGTGCCTTTTGTTGTTCACCATTTCCTTAGGTAGAGTTCCATTCTTTCCATCTGTGCTGGTTTGAGATGATGTCTGTACCCTAGAAAAGCCATGTTTTAATTCTAATCCCATTTTGTAAAGGCGGCCATTTCTTCTAATCCCTATTCAGTATTGTATGTTTGAAACTGTCATTAGATCATCTCTCTGGAGATGTGATTTAATCAAGAGTGGTTGTTAAGATGGATTAGGTAGAGGCGTGTCTCCACCCATTTGGGTGGGTCTTGATTAGTTTCTGGAGTCCTATAAAAGAGGACACATTTTGGAGAATGAGAGGATTCAGAGAGAGATTCAGAGAGAGCAGAGAACGACGCAACCACGAGAAGCAGAGTCCACCAGCCAGCGACCTTTGGAGATGAAGAAAGAAAATGCCTCTTGGGGAGCTTCATGAAACAGGAAGCCAGGAGAAGAAGCTAGCAGATGACACTGTGTTCGCCATGTGCCCTTCCACTTGAGAGAGAAACCCTGAGCTTCATCAGCCTTCTTGAATCAAGGTATCTTTCCCTGGATGCCTTAGATTGGACATTTCTATAGACTTGTTTTAATTGGGACATTTTCTCAGCCTTAGAACTGTAAACTAGCAACTTATTAAATTCCCCTTTTTATAAACCATTCTGTTTCTGGCATGTTGATTCTGGCAGCCAGCAAACTAGAACACTTTCTTTTCTGTACTTGTTCTTTTTGCCCTCTATTTCAATTATTCTGTCTTCTAGCCCATTTATTCTTCCGTCCACTTATTTGAATCTGCTATCATGTGTCTCTAGCATATTTCTAATTTGGTCTACTGACTCTTTCATCTCTGTCAAATCTGCTACTTTTCTACTTAATCTTTTGAATTTTTCTTTATGCTTTTCTAGTGTCTTCTTGATATCCTTTATTTTTTTATAAATATCCTTCAGTAGTTGCTCTATATTCTGTGGCCCCTCTAGTGTTTTGATTTGGTCATTTAGCTGTGCCATTTCTGGATCTCCACTTGCTTTGTAATTTTCTGTTGTGTTTGGGGTATTTGATTATAATAAGGTTATTTTGCAAGACAGTTTCCTTCACTCATCTAAGGTTTTGTATTTTCTTGGCGTTGCATTGAAGGTCCTCTTTTGCACTTGGTTAGTTAGTAATTCCCCACTAAACCAAGGCCCAGATCTCATGAAGGTACAGTTCTACTTGAGGGTCTGTTAAAAGTTAGGCTGGGGTGCACAGGCACTCCAGTGCCAGAATGCTACAGGCCCATAGACTCTCCCACTCTCCAAAAAAAAAAAAAACACCTCAGAAACTGTAAGCCCTGAAGCCAGGAAACACCTGAAGTTGTTTTGGGAATGACTCAGGCTGGTGCCTACAGAAGAGAAAGAGAAAAAAAAATAGAAATAAAATTAAAATTAAAAGTTAAAAAATTAAAAACTTGGCAGGTAAGGAGTTTGCCAGATTGCACTTATTGCTTCTTTCCAGCAGATGGTGCTCTGGAGCCACTCCCTCCCCTCAGGCCCACCTTTCCTGCAGTGATCAGCTGGACAAGATGGTGTGCACGGCAGGTGGGAGGTGCTCCTGGCGCATGGAGGAGGGACAACCAGTCCCATTTGTGGTGGCAGGATGGCTGGTCCCAGTATATGGGATGGGGAAACACCTGGCAGGGCAGCTGATCACAATACCCAGCATCTGGGTCTCGGTAGATCTGCCACTCACAGCTGCTGAAGGGACGACTATTTGTGATGCCCAGTGGAGCAACTGATCTCAGCATAGGGTGGGTGCAAATTTTCATGATGGGCAGCTAGACATGCCTCTGGGCTCCCCACAGGTGCTGCCAGCTGCAGAACTGCATGGGGAGGTCTTCACAGCTAGCTGCTGGGCAGGTTGGATTGGAGAGATGTTCCACTCCCTCAGATCTGCACTTTCCTGGGGGCCATTGCACACCCCTGGCAGGGTCCCCACCTGAAAGACTCATCCTGCTCTCCCCATCCCGATCTCCTTGCCTCTCTCTACTAGGACCTCCCCACGAAATGCTGAAGACCCTCTTTGATCACTCACCCCCTGGGATCATGACAATCCCGATTATTCTTTTCTGCCCCCCTTCTTTTTTTTTTATTTTTTTTTTTCTGGGAGGGTGGTGCCTGGTCTGGGAATCGAACCCGGGTCTGTCCCCTTTCTTGTTGGGGGTGAATACAGCCTAGCTTACTCTTCCATCTTCCCAGAACTCCAGGCCCATTGATTTCTAATAATGGGTCTGCGATGGTTTGAAACCATCTGTACCCCCCAAAATCAGTTCTTAAAGCTACCATTCCTTTGGTTGTAGGCCCGTTGTAAATAGGATCTTTTGGTAAGTAGGATCTTAAGTTAAGATGTGCCCTACTTCATTCAGGGTCTGCCTTAATCCTCTTACTGGAATCTTTGAAAATGGGATGAATAGAGAGAAAGAAGGTCACAGAAGCAAGAAGTTGGAAACAACAAGACCACAAAGAGAAGGGGGAAACCAGCAGACACCACTATGCGCCTTCCCATGTGACGGAGGGGTCAGTTCAAGATCCCTGGTAGCTGGGCTTTGGGAAGAAGGTATCATCTCGATGGCTTGATTTGGACATTCTCACAGCATTAGAACTGTGAGTTTGTAAGCTAATAAATTCTGATTGCTAAAAGCCAGCCCATTTTATGGTCTGCTTCCAGCAGCCTAGCAAACCAGCACAGCGTTACTACATGCAACCGAGAAAGTACAGTCTCTTCAACAATGGTGCTGGAAAAACTCCATGTCCCATACGGAAAAGAGTGAATTTAGAGCACTGCATCATACCATATACAATAATCAACTCAAAATGGATAAATGACTTACCATATACAATAATTAACTCAAAATGGGTCAATGACTTAAATATAAGAGGTAAAAATACTTGAAGGCATGCCAATTTGAATTTATTATGTACCCATTGGATAATCCTTATCCAATCTTGTGGGGCCAGACCTATTGTTTATGGTGGAAACTTTGACTGGATTTTTTCCATGGAGATGTACACACCCAATTGTGGGTGTGACCTTTTAATTAGATGGAGATGTGACTCCACACATTCAGGGTGGATCTTGATTTGTTTACTGGAATCATTTAAAAGCGGAAACATTTTGGAGATAGTTCAGAGTTAGCAGAGCCATCACGAAACCCAGACATTTGGAGATACAAAAAGAAAATGCCCCTGGGGAAGCTGTTTGAAACCAGAAGCCAAAGAGCCCAGCAGGTGCCAGCCATGTGGCTTCCCACCTGACTGGTGTTCTGGACCCAAGGGCCTTTCTTGAGTCAAGGTATCTTTCTCTGGATGCCTTAGTTTGGACATTTTTACAGACTTAGAATTGTAAACTTGCAACTTAATAAATTCCCTTTTAAAAGCCAACCTAGTTTGGTATATTGCATGCCAGCAACTTTAGCAAACCAAAACAGACAATTAGATAGGAACAAATCCTTGTGACCTGGGATTTGCTAGTGGTTTACTTGTTATCTTATGTTAACTGAATGATCAATTACCCAACTGGATTTTGTCAGCTTTCAAGGGCTTCGATGGACCCTTGTTTGCACATTCGCTGTTAACCAAAACCACAACATAGCCAATGAATATGTGCCAACTTCATTATCTCCACCTCCCTTTGTTTAAGCCTGTAGAATGTGAAGCTCTTTAGACTCACAAATAGATTTAAACTTTCTCCTCCTGTCTGTTTACTCAGCTGTCTTGTAATAAAGCTCTTTCCTTTTTCAAACCCTGGTGTCACTGCATTGATGTCTATATGCATTAGGCAGTGAGCTCTTGCTCAAAAACATCTGGAGTCTTTGCCCCACAGAAAATGGAACATAACTGATGTTATTATTGTTTAAAGCCGCTAGCGTCTGTGGTTGTTTGTTACACAGCAGAATATGTCTAATTACTGCAGTTTATATTCTAAGAGCAAATGTAGTTGAATCAAATGAGAATATTCCTTGTAATTTCTTGCCAACTGAAGGCTAGGTATTTCAACTTAATTATATTAGTTTAAATCTATGCCCACATGCAATAGGAGTTTCTATAATGACTTACTAAATATTCTGGAATTGAAATGAATCCTATATTAAGATCATATTGACCTTCAAAGAATCATATTTATTTATTTCCAAAAACAGTATCTATTTCTCTCTTTCCATTCTCTGTACTTTGGAACTGAGTCACCAAATCCAGTGCACACCCAAGGGAAAAGTAGCTAAGCTCCAACTTCTTGGGGCAAGTGGGGGACATGGTAATCTACATATATAACATGTAACTTTTCTAAGGAAATTCATACCTGTTGCCAATTTATCCATTTATTCCCTAATTTCTTGAGCATGGTGTGGTTTTTTATATTTATTTTCAATTTGTGTGTCTGTGTTAATGAGTGAGTGTGAACATGTGCTAAGAACTTCCTTACTTTCTGGTACCTCAAGGTGCTGGAGGATGACCTTGTCTTTTGCTGTCCTCAGTCCTTCAATCCCCTCTTCTTCCGCCCACACCCACCACGAACTGTCCCTTGGGAGAGGCAAGATAACAAAGGAAAGTAGATGTGCTAAAATAGCAACAACAGTTACATGTGAAAAAAATGAGCTAAAATAGCAACTAGAGTTAGAAGTGAAACCATTGTAGTTCGGGGTTACACAGATTCCTACCTAAGCAGTTTTTGTCTCAGGATCTTTCAGAGTCTGCAGTTGAGATGCTGGGCAGAGACATGTAATGGCCGGACTGTGGCTGCAGACGCCTCTTCCAGTGGAGTAGGTGCTGGGCTGGGCCCACAGTCACCACACCTTGTGACCATGGTGGTTGTTGGGCATGAGTCTCCTCCTGCACCTCTCTGGGCTCAGCAGACTTCTGCCTCCTCTCAATGCAGGACTCAGCACAGGCTCCACGTGCTTCCTGCCCCACCCCTGCCAAGGGCAGCGAGTTTGTCTTTACTCCTCCCCTGAAATGAAGTATATTTTTCTGGGTTCTGGTGAGCCTGGGAGCTTCTTGTCCTTTTCTCACAGACTAAGTCTCTGGATCCAGATTGCCGAAGGTGTGCATGTGGAGTATGGTCCCTGCTGTCACTGTGCAACTGTACACCGCTGGGATGACCTGCCCAGTAGGTGGGGCCCCTTAGTGGTGTCCTGCCCTGTCCCGCCTCTTCCCTCCAATCTCCCAGTGAGAACCCCCAAAGAGAGCTTATGAACACCCTGTCACTGCTCACCCAGGAATAACAAACTCTGCTGCAAGTCTACAGAGGCATTTATTTGTGGTTTCTCATTGCCCAGGTTCCTGCCACCAGGTCCACCTCCCAGCCATGCCTGAAACCCTTGCTCAGGTCTGAACTGCCATGTGGTACATCTCTGATCCTGACAAAATCCTTCGTGCACATTTAAAGTGAGACTCCTGCGGTTCAGGAGCAGAGTACATCCCAAGGTCAGGCAGAGAGGAGTATCTGGTAGATGGCTGGTGGAGCAGGAGAGGGCCAGGACGCCTCCTGCCCCAACTGCACTTCTCAGGGGTTGGCCTCCGGGTGCCGGTCCTGAGAGCCATTGCCAGGCTTCTGTCTGGGCTCCCACTGCTCTCCCCTCCCCAGATCTCCTGCACAGCGATGGCTCCGTGGAAGTGTCTAGCCATCACCCTATCTGCGGGGAAAGTCAGGGTGAGCTGCGGAAGCCATCGCTGAAAAAGTCAACACAGGAAATGGAAGGGAACACGGCACAGCAGGACAGGCAGCGTAGGACGGTAGAGCCATTTGAAATATCAGATTCTGCTTGCAACGTAAAAGGGAATATTCGTATTTTACATAAAACAGAATTTTTACTTGTGACCAAAACCCATTAGTGAATTTTCCCTCCTACCGCAAACAACTAGAATATTTGGAAAAATGCGTGAAAGTCTGTTTCAGACCTTAGGCCCAGCAGAGGGCCTCAGTGAGTCTTCAGCCAAGAACAAGTCCGCATGTGCGCAGGAGGCAACTGCCAAGTTCCAGCAAAGAACAGCAAAGGGATCACAGAGAGCAATGCTTGGGGCTCAGGCAGTGATGGGAGTAGTTTCTGCTCCCACCAGCTGCTGTAAAGGGATGATACTAATAATAATAGCAAAATCACATAACTGATGGAGGATCATACAGAGGCCTCAGCAGCCTTAACGCATTATTGGTACAGAAAGATCCCTTGACTAAGTGCTGATCCCGCTGCACCAAACAGAGCTTAAAAACTCAAGGAGGGAGGGCCAGGGTGGCTCAGTGGCAGAATTCTCGTCTGCCATTCTGGAGACCCGGGTTCCCTTCCTGGAGCCTGCCCATGCCAAAGCAAAACAAAACAAACTCAGGGGAGGGATGTCACCTGTAACTGGACGAGTTTGGTCCCCACATTGAAAGCAGTCCTCACATCCTGAAGGGAGTTCCTTAACTCCGTTCTCCAGACTCGCCTTTGGTGCTGAGCTCTTCACTGTGTCCTCAGCCTGAGATCCATTTTGGATGTCTGCAGCCTGGAGTCTTCCTAGGACACTGCAAGAAAGTGGCTCTCTGTGTCTCTGCAGTAATGCTTCCTGCTGTCCCGTGGGATAGTGATGCACTTAGCTGCATAGCAGGTAGGAAGGTCACCCGACAAGTGTCCCTCCATGTTTCCCCACACCCCACGTGGTGGGAGGTCTTGTCTCCAGGCAGTGAGTGGGCACACTGGAGGGCCTCGATTCTCCTGAAGAGTAAAGGAACTCAGCCTTCTAGAGGGGAAGAACTAGATGGAATGGGTGAGAGACACCCATAGTGTCCCGTGGGTGTTTATGGCATATATGAGCATGGGAATACTGTACTGTGTTTGAAATTTGGACACATGAGGGCACTGCTTAAAAATGACAGAGTGGATGGTGTCTGGGGATTAGACATTGTTAAGAAAAGAGAGGAAACTTCAGCCTTGAAGCCCTTTCCTCTCTGGCCTCTCTCTGTACCTGCACTGGGGATGTTCCCTGTACTTGGCAAGTCCCGAAAGCCCCCTGCAGCCCAGCACTGTCCTGCAAGGGAGGTTTATGTCTGGGTGCAAATGGCTTCCCCTCATTGTGTGTCTCTCGAACAGTAATACACGGCTGTGTCCTGGTCAGTTACGGACTTAGCTGCAGACCCATTCTTGCATGTGTCTCTGGAGATGGCGACTCCAGCTCGTGAGGGCTATAGTTTAATCTCTGGCTACTGCTACTGTACCCGGTCCACTCCTGACTCTTCCCTGGAGCCAGGCGGGTCTAGCTGCAATAGGAACCCAGGAGTACAGTAAAAGATTTTTAGTTTCACTGTTGTGTAGCTTCAGAATGGGAAGCATAGCCACACTTACACATGCGCACACACGCACACACACACTCTCCAGACATCAATAGCTGAAGTGCAGATAACCTGATTAGATTGTGAAAATAATTGAACAGATTCTTGAGAAAAGGAGATACACACCCTGGACAAGAAGGAAATGAAAATGTGTGCACTTTCGTTCATGGAGGAAATGTCAATTATCAAACATTGTGATACCACTTTACCCTCATTAAAATCACGAAAAGAAAAAATAACTAACAACATAAAATGTCTATGAGCCAATGGAGTGACTGGATAGCTCAGAGTGCTGGTGTTAGTGTAAAATTTTAAAACACTTTGACTTATTGTGTGTCTTTTTCTTGTAAATATAAACAAACACTTAACCCCATAATAAAAAATTCCATTGTTCTATATCCACTTAATGGAAACCAAATATCTTGTTAACCAAAACCTTGCACAAGAAAGTTTCAAACAACTTCATTCACAATTTCTGTAAACTGGAAACAATAAGGAGAATGGATCAGCTAACTCTCTGTAGATAATGTAACATGACCAGGAAATAAAATATTACAGAACACCTACTAAAATTGTTAAATATGGTTGTGAAATATATATGAAGCAATCACATATTTATTTTGGACATCATTGAAAGCGAATACGTTTGTTTTTATTAGGAATATATATAAACATACAGAATGAACAACTTTAAATGGCTTTATTGAAATCTAATTCAAATACCATAAAATCCATCCATTTACAAGTACAGTTCAGTACATATTACTATATTCAGAGTTGCATAACCAAATACCATGATCTAATTCCAGAACATTTTCATAACCCCACAAGACACTCTGAACATTTTTGTAAACCTTTTCCATTCACCTACTACCTGTTACCTACTCCTGAAACCACTCATCTGTATTTCTGTCTTTATGGATTTACCACTCATCTGTATTTCTGTCTTTATGGATTTACCTACTCTCATTGTTTCATAGCGATAGCCTTGTGCATATTTAATTGTCTCAGCAGTATTTTTTGCTAAGTACAATTCACAATTGCCTTCCCCGTTTGTCCAAGATCAGTTGACCATGAATTTAAGCATTTATTTCTTGACTCCCGATGTTGTTTCATTGACCTATATGTTTGTCCTCTTGCTTGATTATGCTATTATCAAGCCTTCTCTTGATTACTACAGCTTTATAGTAAATTTTGAAACCTGAAATACATATCTTATAACTTTGATCTTTTTCTGCATAGGTTTTCTAATCTGAATCATTTGCATTTCTATGTAAGCTTAGAATCAGGTGATCAATATCTGCTTTCCAGATTTAACCAATGTGTTGGGACCATATAATTTTTTTAGAGTTTATAAAATCATTTTACTTGAGATCATTGTAGATTTGCATGCGTTTGTAAGACCACAGAAAGCTTATGTGCACTCTTTATTCAGTTGTCCCCAATTGCAATATCTTGTAAAACTGCAGCACATATCACAGGCAGGATACTGGCATGGATACAACTGAGGTGCAGAGCATTTCTATCCGCAAGGATCCCTGATAATGCACGTTCATAGACACAGCCAGCCCCTCTCCTGACCTTAACTCTAGCAACCACCAACCTGTTTTTCATACATAAAATATTATCCTTCAAAATACTACATAAATGGATTCATAAATAGATTCACATAGCACTTTGGGATTGGATTTTTCACACAGCATAGTTCCCTGCAGATTCATTTAAGTTTTTGTGTGTATGGACAGATTGTTCTTGTTTATTTCTTGTTAGTATCCCATGACACAGATATGCATACCAGTTTGTTTAAATATTTGCCAACAGAAGCTCATCTAGGTTGTTTCTATTCTTTGCTATTATAAATAAAGCTTTGCTGAACATCCATATGGGATTTTAAGTGAAAAAAATTTCCAGCACTGAGTTTGCTTGGTTGTATGGTATTTGCACGTTTAGTTTAAAAAGGAGCACTCAGACTGTTCTTGCAGGTGGCTGTTCCACTTTCCATTCTGTTGACAATGTATAAGTGATCCAGTTTTTTTTTGTATCTTTGCCAGCAATTCATGTTGTCAATTTTTTTATTTGTTGTAATTATGAAATATATGTGTAGTTATATTTTGTGTCATGATTCGTATTTTCCTAGTGGCTAATGATGTGGAACATCTTTTCATGTTATTTGCCATCTGTATATTCACTTCAGTGGAACGTCTGTCCATGCCTTTTGCCCATTTTTTAATTGTATTATTGTTTTTTAACTACAGTGTTTTAAGAGTTCATTGTATATTCTAGATATTACTCCTGTGTCAAATATAGGAGGGCAAATATTTTCTGTCTGTGTATGGCTTCTCTTTTTGTCCTATTAACAAGGTTTTGGAGACTTTAAAAAATATATGATGAGGTCCATTTGGTCAGTCTTTCTTTGTGTGTATTAGGCTTATGGTGATAATTCTAAAAATGATTTTCATAATCTTTGGTACTAAAGATGTTCTCCTTTGCATTTTTTGAAACGATTTCTCCTCATCATTTGACAGCCTATCATCCATTTGGAGGTTTAGACTGAGGTTCATTTATGTTGCCTATGTTGTCTAAATTCCCTCCACCCATTTTTTGACAAGGCTGTTCATTTTCCAATAAATTGTTTCTTCACTTCTGCAAAAAGTCTCCACTCCAAGATTCAAAACCAAGTAGGACCTTGTTCAGAGTGAAGGGGTAATAGAACGGGCATGAATGGCCTGAGAAGACAGTCTCATATCTTCTTGGCCTCTTCTCTCTATGCTTTCTTTGAGGACTAAGGGGTTGAGACCAGGTCATGGAAGGGGCCAGTGTAGAGTTGACCATTCACTTGATTTACTTCTAGGCTGTCTGGGTCTACTTTCCCTCAGTAAATGCAGATCTGATGGGAAAGCAATTGTTCACTACTTTACTGTCAGATTCCACTAGATTTGGGGAAAATTTACAGTTATGATGTATCAATGACTGGTATTTTCCCAGTGAAGTATGAAACAAGCCACCTACATATCCTGGACCTGGGCTGTGTTGGAAGCCACCGTGTTATTCTTTTGGTGACATTTATTGCATGTGTGCGAAGTAAAATTAAGAAGGTTTATAAAATGCATTTAGCTCGTGTGGTGGTTTGGAGCTATGTACTCCAGACAAACGTAATTTTGCCCTTAGTACCCTGTGAAAGTGAACTCATTGTAAGACCATTTGATGAGGTTTTTCAGATAAGGTGTGCAGCCCACCTCAATCAGGATGGGTCTTAACCCTGTTACAGGAATCATTTATAAGCAAAATGAAAATTAGACAAGTGGAAAGAAAGCCATGGAAAGCAAGTAGCTGAAATCAATGGAACCCAGAAATGTACAGGGAGGCTAGGAAAGACTAACAGTATATTGCCATGTGACAGAAGAGCCCAGGAGTAAGGACAACTGTCAACCCTAGAACACTGAGCAGTCAACCCTAGAAGACCAGATTTGGAAAAACAGCATTATCTTGATGTTGCTTTGATTTGGATTTTTCCTAGCCTCAATAATGTGAGCTAAAAAGTTACAATTGTTTAAGCACACCCATTGCATGGTATTTGCATGAGCAGACATTGATTTACGTATGGTAGCATATTTTCTCATGAAAGAATGAAGGAGAATATAAAAAGGAGAAATTTAGGATTGAATAATAGTTAAAGAACAATTCAAGAACCTGTAACAAGGAGATCCAACAATATGAAATCCCAAATGATGGAAGTTCACTGTTCCTTCATCAGCGGTAGGTGGGCAAGAGGCAGTGAGTTTGTTTCTAAATATGGTATCATCCTGTGAAGTTCCTGTTTCTCCCTTGGACTGCTGTTGCTCCTGTGAAGTCTCTGGGTACAAACTGTCTCCTGGTCTGAGTGATTTTTCACTTTCAGGGTGACTTTGCTCTCATCATGTTGAGATTATTTGGATTCTGGGGAGTGCACAAGATTCAGCATGGGTGAGTTTCTTGAGCAGTAGAAAGACCCAACTGGCAACTACCATAAGAGGAAACAGATTAATCTATCTTTGGCTGTGAGGACTTTTGGTACCTCTGCAATTTGAAGCTCCTTCATAGGGAAGGGAAGTAATTACTGTCATGAAGTGGAAGCTGGACCAGCTTGAGGCCAAAACAAGACTCTAAGGTGGTAAAACCAATGAGTTTGTCTGGCTTACTCCTAGATTTCTGTATGGAGCTGTGCTCATGTGCTTGGTCATAGAAACCCCTATTTTCTGACCCCCATGAAACCATGAATGTGCTCTCCACGAAGTTTCCTTCCTGAAGTTGTTTGGAAATTCTGAGGGTGCCTAGCTAAAAATGCACCAGCTAACCTCACTCTTTCCCTTTAAGTTTGGCAGTCAGAGACTTGACTCTCTTTCTTATCCCACCCAACTCCAGGGATTAATCTCCAGGTCCACCCACTGCCACACCCAGTGGTTGTGACCTAACACCCTCAGGTAACCAGGTGATTCACTCAGGCCTGGAGGCCTAGAGCCCAGAGGCAGCTCTGTGTTGCCTGTCAGGACCTCCCCAGGTGACATGAATCCTCAGCAGATGGTTCAGACCTGGCTTCACTGAGTATATTCCCTTTATGTATTCTCTTTGGACAGATATCACTGAACGGGGTATGAAGCTGCCAGAGGGTCAGGGGACCCTCAGTGGAGGTCCCTTCTTGCTGCTTGGGCTCTGGGCACTCCTAGGTCCAGTCCAGTGTTCTCAAGGCCGTCCCTTGTGGCGCTATATCTCCTCCGAGGTCGTGATTCCCAGGAAGCAGATGTACCAGGGGAAAGATATTCAGGTGCCAGGCTGGGTGTCTTACAGCCTAAAATTTGGTGGCCAGAGACATGTCATCCACATGCGACTCAAGAAACTGTTCAGGCTCACACGTCTGCCAGTGTTGTCCCAGGATGACCAAGGAGCCATCCAGATGGACTATCCCTTTATCCCAAGAGACTGTTACTACTTTGGCTTCCTGGAGGACATTCCTTATTCCCTGGTTACTGTTGACACGTGCTATGGGGGTATCAAAGGTATTTTGAAGTTGGATGACTTTTCCTATGAAATCAAACCTCTTAAGGATTCCCACAGATTTGAACACATCATTTCTCAGATTGAGGCAGAGAAAAATGCAACAGAGCCTGCATATACACTAGGATACAAAGAGGATACAGACCCCTTGTTGTCTGCAGCCAACATTGGTGCAGCCCCAAGGATCTCTAGTAGGTACTTTGCATCCCATCCATTCGGCATAAAAGGCCTTCCTCAATGTTCGCTTTCAATGTATCGTGGATTCAACAATTTTACAAAAAGTGTCCAATATATGATTGCTCTTACTAGTCTAATTGACTCCTTTATGTGGGGTCTTCATGGGAGGTATTTTATGCATGGTTTGATCATATATAATCAAAAGGATCCAGCCCCTCTAAACACTGTTCAAGTTCCAGGAAGTCCATTTCATACGTATTTTTCTAGAAACATTTTTCAAACAATTAATCCTCAATCATCTTTCTTGGTGAATAAAGATGGACCTAAGGACCATCAGTTTACTGCATCCTCTTCAAGTATATGCACAGAAAACAGTCTAGTAGTAGTTGGTGAGCAAGGCAGACATTATTTATTGTTATCTACGATTACCACACAGCATGTTACACGGACTATTGGGGTAAAGTATGATGACCCTCAATGTGTTTGCCAGCGGAGGACCAAATGCATTATGACCAGAAATCCTGGGTTTACAGATGCCTTCAGCAACTGTAGCTTGTCAGATATTGGAGACCTATTACGTACAGGAAGGTATTGCTTATATAAAATGCCTGGGCCGTTTCTCAATGCAACAGTAACCGAGTTTCGATGTGGAAATGGAATAGTGGAGTCAAGGGAGCAATGTGACTGTGGCTCTCTCAAGCAGTGTTATAATAACCCATGTTGTGACAATAACTGCAAACTGACGGTTGGAAGCACTTGTGATATGGGAGGCTGCTGTACAAACTGTACGTACTCCCCAACTGGAACACTCTGTAGACCTGTCATCAATATATGTGATCTTCCAGAGTACTGCCCTGGGAACACATTCAGATGTCCCGCAAACTTTTATATGCAAGATGGAACCCCATGCACTGAGGAGGGCTACTGCTATAGAGGTAATTGCACTGACCGCAACTTCCACTGCAAAGAAATTTTTGGCAGGAAGGCTACGAATGCTCCAGATGTTTGCTATAGGATAAATACTAAAGCAAACCGATTTGGACATTGTAGGAGAAAGCCAGAAGAGCCAACATTTTTGGCATGTGCAGATAAAGATGTGAAGTGTGGAAGGTTGCAATGCATCAATGTCACTCATCTTCCGCAGTTGCAGGAACACGTTTCTTTCCATCAATCTATTATCTCAGGGGTCATGTGTTTTGGACTGGATGAACACCGTGCGACAGAAACAACTGACGTTGGACTTGTGAGAAATGGTACCCCTTGTGCCAGGGGAACGTTCTGTAATAATACCTATTGCAATGCAATTATGTCTGCAATGAATTATGACTGTATCCCTGAGAAGTGCGCTTTTAGAGGAGTTTGCAACAATCAAAAAAACTGTCATTGCCACCTAGGCTGGGATCCTCCACGATGTCTAAGAAAAGGTGCTGGAGGGAGTGTAGACGGTGGGTCCCCTCCACGGAGAGTGAGGTCCGTCACGCAAAGTAAAGAAGTAGTGACATATTTGAGAGTGGTCTATGGTCGCATCTATGCTTTGATATTTGCATTCCTCATTGGGCTGGCCACAAATGTGCGACGTATCAAAGTTGAAGAAGTCAAAGAAGAGGAAGAAGTGCCAGAGGAAGAAATGGAGGATGAAGATGAGGCATAGAACAAAAAATGAGTCACCCCCCCCTTCCCTGATTTCTGTAAAATATGGGACATAGTCAGAAGGAAGATCTTTGGGGGAATGAAAAAATTAAATCAAGATTTATAGATTTAAGAAGTACACGAATCCTACCACAAATCATGTGTGGTACCTAGAAGCATCGACCATTTTGAAATCAGTACTCTTTGAGAGACACGTGGCAATCACTCCGAAATAAATATTTAAAAATCAAATGTGGACACGGTTTATATATTTTTATAAGGCATCAGAAACCCGAAGTGAGCTGAATGACAGAAAAGACCTGAGTCAGTATCTGGGGAAGACCTGAGCTCTCTGGGTCCAGAATGAATGGGAGTGGGCCTCCCATAGTCGCACATTGATGACATTTCTCCGAAACAGCGTTCTTGAGCATGGAGGTTTTCTTTATAATCCAGGTAATCTGTGCTTCTCTAGACCCAAGGTGGGTTTAGGGCATTTGGGGGCCACCCTTACTTGCTGCTTCCTGTAGTGGAAGGGATGGGGTCCAAATCCCCACCCAGCATGGGCTGTGCTCACCTGCAGGGCACGGGCCCCACAGGAGAGCCCAGGCTCCCAGGGGAGAATGTTACCTCGGTGGTATTCTGTGAGAAGATGAGGTAGATGTGTATGACAATGGCTGTGGCGTTGGTGGGTGCTGCACGGACGTTAGTTCCTCCCTCCTTCTGGCCTCTGTTTGTCAGTGAAGTGAGGTATGGCTGCTAGTCCAGTAAGTCAGGACAATAATAGAAACTGCTTTTTCAAATGGTCAGGGCTTTGGGTGTGGAAAACCAGACCATATCCTATGAAAAATAAACTGCACTGATGTTTTTAATGTAATTCAGGTACATCTTTGAGGATGGAAAGGATAAAAAATCCCTAGCATAACCTATGAAATTACAGCCACGATATCATTCTCAGAAAACCAGCTTTAGCCTGTAGTAATGCATATCTCCAGTACTTTTCTAAAGGCATGCATAAGTTAAACATCACTTCTCTCTTATTTACATTGTTCTGAAAATCTCTCAAGCATGATGTCATACTTCAGTGTTCTTTGAGGTCTACCATTTGATCTATATTTTACCTACTTCTGGGGAATTTCTGTCTCTCTCTTAATTTACGCCATTATTTTATAAGTGAATATAAGTGAGAAATGTTAGCATGAGATCAGATTAATTAAATGTTCACCACCTTGTCCTATGAACTTTCAGAGTTCTAATCATTGTGTTTTATCCACTGTTTCCTTTCTCCCTCACCATATAATTCACACTAATAAAATCTCCTGGGACTCTCACTTTGGAAGGGTGTTGGGTTGTCAGGGTTACGGAGGGCTAAGATGACAAAAAATGAATTCATTCTTAAAGGTATGGTAGGTGGTCTGAGTGTATTAAAGTCAATGTTATTTAAACTTTAAGAATAATAAATTTATTCACTAACATATGTCCGTTATATTTCACATGCAAGACAAAATTCAATCAACCACAAGAGACAAAAAGAAAAGCGTACGTAAATATTTCATTTGGGGGAACCAACTTTAATTCAAAAGCAAGTCTCTTTCAAGATTAATCTATAGATTAATATAATTAAAGTTGATGTGCTCCCACATGTAGTGTTTTAAACCATTCACTTGATTTAGACAAGTAAGGATGCAACATAGAAAACAGGCATTGTCAGGAAAACAGGAATGAGAATTAGGAAAGAAATCTTTCCTTATGAAATGAAACATTGAAATGCCTTGCGATTTAAGAAACTCAAGCTGTTCTCATAATAACCTTATGCAACCCAGAACTTCCAGGCCTAGGACACTATTACTCACCTGAGCTCTCTTCCCATTGGGAAAAGGACCATTTGTGTATAGGATTTTAACATCTATAAACCTGAATCAGCCTCCATCATGTTGAGTGCTAGCATATAATTGTGGAGACCTGTAAGTGGGCCTTCATGCTTTTATCTCCTGATTTATTGTAGACAACAGGGATTCAATCGCCCATTTCAATTCTTCACCCCTCACTTAAGGTGTCAGTTAAGGTGTCCTTAACTGAAGTTCCCTCATCAAAAGATCCTATTTACAATGAATTTACACTCACAGTGATGGATTAGATCTAAGACCATGTTTATCTGGGGTACAGACAATTCCAAACTGCTGCACTCCACCCCAGAGAACCCAAAAAGGCATTCTTTCCATGTGCAAATACATTCTTTCAACCATAATATCCCCAAAGCCTTAAGTCATTTCAGTAATAACAGTAAGTTCAAAGTCTCATCAAAACTGGTTATGGGTTTGGTCTTCCCTGTGGCACAATTTCCCTCTGTCTGTGGACCTTCGAAACCTTGAGAACAAGTTATCTGCTTCCAACCCACAAAGAAGGGACAGGCATAAGATACACATTTCCTTTAGCAGACAGGAGAAATTGGGAGAAAAATGGGTCACTGGTTCATGAATTCCGAAACCCTGCAGGGCATATTCCACCAGATTTCAAGATCTGAGTGTCATCTAGGGAATGATGTTTTGTCCTCCAGGCCTGATGGAACATCAGCTCCATGGCCAAACTCTCTGCCATCCCCAGGAAATATGCTCCAGCTTCTCTGAAGCCTAGGGCGGCACTCTTCCTGAAAACAAGGATCGGTTGTTTTCAATTCCTTTTATATTTCTCTGTATTTGGTAAAACCTGGGTGTGACACAAGCCATTCTCCCCCAGCTATTCAATACCATGCTCTGTTGGAATCTGATTTCATTCTTTGAAAGATTTGTTTTCAGGTTTATAAGCTGTTTATTTTCACTGACATCTGAGCATGTTATTCTATAAATGGTGAGATTCTAGGGCAGGAATTAAATGCTTCTTTTTTCCTTTTGGTTTTTTGCTTTAAAAGATTGTATCAGTTTTTAAAAAAACCTCCAGTATAGTGATTTAGTTAACTCATTTTTCTCTAGAAAGGAAAGCGAGTTCTTAAGTCTGAAGTCAGTGTGAATTTTAAGCTAAGGATCTGAGGTAGACTAAATTATCTACCCTATCAAGCAACCATGTTCTCAAATATTTGCCAGCTTTCCTGTGGGTGTGAACCCATTAATAAATGGGACCCTTCAGATATGTGTTATCAAGAAAAGTGTGGACACACTTGGGTGGAGCATCTCCAAAGACCCTATTTAGGTGTGGCCCAACTGGGTCAGGACTCCACTATGTAGTGGAGTCCTACTACAGAGGCAGAAGAAACTCAGGCACAGTGAGAGGAAACCACACAGGAGGAAACTAAGGGCATCATGTGATGAGACCTGCTACCAGAAGAATGTTGCCTACCAGGGAGAAAGGTTGGCCTGCAGACATCTTGATTTGGGACTTCTGGGCTCTAAAACCTTGAGCCAGTAAATATTCTTGTTGTTTAAGCCAGTCATGGTGTGGTATTTGTCATAGCAGCCTTGGTAAACCAAGACAGGCCTCAAGATGTGGGCCACACTGGGCTCTTATCTAGAGATTTTGGACTAGAATTTGTCTCTGAAGAAGTTCAGGTAGTTGCCAGTATTCAGTCCCTTGTACTGTTAAGTCGGATAGTTGATGTCCATATATTCTCTCTGCTTGTCAGGTGGGGCAGTGCTCAGCTCCTATATGTCAGGGTTCTCTCCTTTGCCCACTGCAGCCTTGGATCTGCCATTTTGGATTCTGCATCTTCACCGGAGCCTTCCTTCCTTTTTCCGGAAAAGTATAATATTTGCAAGTAGCTGTTTTATCAATCTGCTCTTATCAGGAGAATTTGGGTCTCTGGCCACCTTGCTTTATTGCACACTCTCCTTGTCCTTTTTAGTCCTGGCTTCCAGAGTTTTTGCTGGTATAAAAATTCTGAAGAACATCAAGGGAATTCACTCTCTTATACAAATGCCAATATCAAAGATATTTTGTTGGTAATCTCCCCCTTATCTTTGGCTCCTGCTGAGATGGTTTAGGGACAAAACTCCTAAGTGTCCCAGAGGCTCTTGATTTGATTGTAGACCTCTGGGCAATAAATCCTCTGCTGTGGGTTGAATTGAGTCCTCCAAGAGGATAAGCTGAGGTACTAAACCCTGATACCTGAGAATATGACCTCAGTGGGAAATATGGTCTTTGCAGACTAATTAGTAAAGCTGAGATCATACTGGATTATGGGTGGGCCCTAAATCCAATGGCTGGTATCCTTATCAGGAGCAGAGTTTGGGATAAGTTAGACAGAACCCCAAGGAAGAAGGCCAAGTGAAGATGAAAGAAGACATTGGAATGATGAATCTCCATAATTTTTGTCCCCATTGCTGGGGATAATCCAACGTATCCACTTGAGTCCTTGTCCCGGGACCTCTCATACGCACTCCATTCAGGACATGGTGAAGGATAATGAGAGACGTCATTGGAGACCATCGCCTCTTCCCTCTTCCTCACCATTTGCTGAAACTGGATCTACTGAATACCTGCCAAGGCACCTGTGAGGATGAGGAGGAATGAATCCCCCACCCCAGGATGCTCTAGGTCCCCTTTAGACCATGATAAATGGTTGGCTGCTTAAGTGATAAAAAGGGCAACAAGAAAAATAGTTGCTTATGCCATTGTATGGTCAGACGCCACTATTCTGTGTGATGGCAGTGCAAAGAGCCATGGATGCCTGTGCTTTTATTGCTGGATTGGCTCAGAGGACTTGGATATTCACAAATAATAGGATTTAAATTTAAGTCTCTTCATGGGAATAACTCCCTAAATAATCAAATTTGAAGAACAGTTTTTGTTCCTTTCTGTCAAGTCAACCAAAATGTCCTTGATCAAAGCTTTATATCATGCAAATATGCTAAAAATGAAAATGTAATGTAGTTGGAATCTTTTCTTACAAAATATCAAAGCCCTTGTAAGCCTATAGTGATTAACACAAGTGGTGATGCTCAGAAATAGGACAAATAGTAGATCAAAAAGAACAAGGGGAGATCTGCACCCATCAGTAAGCTTGATACTGGACAGTGCTGGCATGGTACACCAGCTGAAAATGCAGTCACTTATCACTAAATCCATGTGGCGTGTGAAACACAGCACAGAAGTAAACACTTGAGCCCACTTCATACCTCATTGAAGTTGTCATTTCTAAAATGATAAGGGCTTAAAATGAAAACAATCATGGTAAACATTTTGAAATACATCCAGGAGATGTACTTTGTTTTCTTTGATATCAATCTGGGAGAAGATTTTGTGGTAAAGAAACACACACATAACCCCTGACAGTCAAGCAAACGACATGGGAATACTCTTATTAATTTGACAATATTCAACTTAAAATTCACCAAGCATTGGTTTATAACAATATTCCAAGGTCTTTTAGGTGTTAAAACTACAAGGGCTCAAAGTTTGCTTCAAGACTAAGGATGCTTAATGCTGTGTATTAAGAAAGATGAGAAATGCAGTCTTTCATTCAACTTAACAACACAGATGCTATTTGCATACCCACCACTGGGGCAGTTTTAGGGAGCATTTGGGAAAAATGTTGATTTGCATGCATTTACAGGAAAATGTAGTGAAGAGATCTGGAGAACAACAGTAAGAACAAACTACATGCCTTTGTTTATGCTGGAAAAATAGCAGAAAATGAATAATCGAATGGAAGCAGAATCTGGAATATGTGTTTTCATCTTCACACGACAATACCAGAATTTTGGTATGTTGATGTTTGTGGTAGTTCAGAAGGGGAAGACTTAATGGTGGGTGAGAGAATGGAATATTTCCTGGAATGAGTCACTTTCACGTCTGAGCGGGGTTGAACTTAGAAGGAAAAATGGACCTTTTACCTCCTAAGGGGATGCCCAGTGAAATATAACAATTGAGATTTGTCAGATTGTTTTTTGTTTCATGAATAGAGTAGGTGTATGGGTTTTGAGAGGAAAACCACAGATGTAATGTATCTGTCTCAATAGGTCATGTCAGGCACTGCAATGGTGGCTCAGTGGCAGAATTCTTGCCTGCCATGCTGGAGACCTGGGTTTGATTCCTGGAGCCTGCCCATGTTTAAAAAAAAAAAATTGGTCATGTCAAGCATTCATAAAATCGACATGGCTTATCACTGTTGGTGCTGTACTCAATTAACCTGGTTGAGGTAGTGTTTGCCAGATTTTTTCAAAATCTGGCTAACACTACCCCTTTCCTTTCTCTACACTTCTGAATGAAAACAGAGTTATTTTCTTTTACTGAGTAAGAAGTGGCATGTATGCAGAAAGAAGGAGAAAGTCCCAGAGGAAACCATTCACACAAGGAAGACACAATTTTCAGATAGGGAAAGAAAATAAAAGAAAATTCTCTTCCTTATCTCCCCCAAAACTTGCTTCCTGTTTCTGGGTGGATGGCATGCTCAGTGGTCTGTGTGGTGCTGCAGTGCCTCCCTGCCTCCCTCCCAAGGAGGTTTGTGTCTGGGCTCTCACTAGATTTCCCTCACGGTGTTTCACACAGTAAGACACGGCCGTGTCCTGGAAGTCATGGAGTTCAGCTGCAGGGAACTGGGTTACGACCAGCCCCTATCTGCCTGTTGGGCTCCGGACCCTTTTCCAGGGCCTGACAGATCCAGTGTCAGCAGTAACCATTGGTTGTGATAGAGAATCAAGAGACAGTGGAGATGAGGGGCAGGGTCTGCCAGGGCTTCACCAGGCCAGGCCACCGGGGTGAGGAGAAGCACAGTGAGTCACAACCAGACACAACAGCCCACGGCCTCATTTCTGAAACCTGGGGAACCACTACCAGAGGAAGAGATATGGCAGTCCCATTTTTTTTTCTCCTTGAGGTTCCTGTCTTTCTCAGAGACCCCACTCCAAGTGAGATATCAGAGAGAACTCCTCCTTCCTACCATGGTTTGAAGAGTGATTTTAGGTGGGAGGACCTGTGCAGCAGGATAAAATGGACAACTCTAAGTCCCTGGTTTCCTATTCAGCTTTGAAAGAGTTAACAGACAACACAGACAAAGTCCCTTGTTCCTTATCTAGCTCCAAAGGAACTAATACAAATGCAAACTTCAGCTACAAACTTCCTGGGGTAAAACTTTTCCTAAAGCCCTGAAACCTCCCCAAACCATGGAAACCTCCCCAAACCACAAGAACTTGTAAAATTCTGGGCCCAAAACAAATTCTTCGTTAATGCTAGGAAGCATAGGGTCATAAAGATTGTTAAGCATCTGCTCAAAGACAAATTTTAGGTATGTAACAACAAACCACAAAATCTACCAGCTATCTCCTCCTAGAACAAAGACGTCACCTAGTATTCAAAGGTTACTATGGAAACCCACCACCAGTGAAATGTCCCTATAAAAGAAGCTAAACCACTCCATTCAGTGCGAGTCTCTCCTTTGGGCATTTCCATGTTAACCTCTCTAATGCGTACTCTCTCTCCTTCTCTTAACAAACTCGACTACTTATTCCTATTGGCCCTCTCACCTTTACATTCTTTTAGTGTCAAGACTAACGAACCTGGATTAGGGCTCAGCTGGCACCGTTGCCAACTTGGTACCAGTTACACCTGCAGCTGCAAGAGGGTGCAGAATAAGGACAGGACTTGAAGTTGACGGGGCATGTCCTTTAATGCAGTTTTGTCTACTGCTTCTCTGACCATGATAGGGAGCTATGGGTGGACCTAGGAGAAATGAATGCCTTTGTGCACTGGCACTGATTTCCCTCAATTTCTTGTAGGGAGGATAAGTCAAGGTATGGGCCCTGAGTTCTAGATTGCTTTTGGAGTAAAATGCAAATACTGTGATCTGTGCTTCTTTTCCTTGGACACGTGGTAAGACACCATGTATAGACAGACTTGCCTTGGGTTCTTCTCAGATGACAGAAATGAGAGGGACATCCCTACACACCTTTATGGAGAGAGGGAGGAGCTCTATTGTGTGCAAGATGCTGCTGTCTTTCCCAGTGGTCTCGGGACCCCAATAAATAAAACTTTCCTATCCTTACAAGGACAGCTATGGTTAAAGAATCACGACCAACTTTCACGGTTACATTATGTAGGAGGCCAAGTTTCTGTTCTTGTTATTGAATCCAAAATGACTTTCAAAGGTCAATATGTTTCTAAATTAGGACTCATTTCACAAAAAAATATTAACTATGATGGGATGTCCTATTGCACATAGGAAAATATTTAAAGTAGTTTTTTTTAAAAAACATGTATAGGGCGGGCCATGGTGGCTCAGCAGGTAGATTTCTCACCTGCCTTGCCGGAGACCTGGGTTCAATTCTTGGTGCCTGCCAATGCAAAAACAAACAAGCAAAACATACTCATCATATTTATATTCCTATTTGATTCTTCCAAATGTAGATGCATATTTTCAAATGGTACTAGTTGGATATAGTCTGCAGTGTAGCAAATAACCTCAAAACTTTATGACTTTAAGAAAAAAAACTTTTTTTTAAATCTTGCTTGTCCTATGGGGCAAGGATTCCAGAGGTCTTATCTATATGTTTTTGCCTCAGGATCTTTCAGATGCTGCTGGGTAGAGGCATGTAATGGCTGGACTGTGGCTGCAGATGCCTCTTCCAAGAAGAATCCTCACGGGGCAGTGGAGTAGGTGCTGGACTGGGCCCACGGTCACCACAACTTGTGCCCATGGTGGGTGTTGGGCATGAGGTCTCCTCCTGACCCTCCTTGGGCCCACTAGACTTCTGTCTCCTCTCAGTGCAGGACTCAGCACAGGCTCTGTGTGCTTCCTCTGCCCTTTCCCAGAAATGAAGAATATTTTCCTGGCCTGAGAGCCTCTTGTCCCTTCTGCACAGCTTAAGACTTTTGCTCCTGATTAGAGATGTGGCCGAGTGGGGGCTGTGACTTGTGCCTGTCCGGAGCACTTGATGCCATTCGATGCTCTCGCCATATGGAGAACTCTCTCAGGTCTCGTCCTCTGCCCTGCGCTTCCACAAATACCCAGAGAGCCTGTGATAAATAATTCATGAACGCTGTTCTGATTTCCACTCTTTGCCTATCAAAAATTGTTAAATTAGCCCTGATTTCTTCTCACTCTTGTCTACAGCACCTTCTTTTTTGTGGGCTCACCTGCACCTCAGAGCCTTGGGCCGCTGGTAACTGATAATAAAGGAATTGCATCAAACCCTGCTGACGCGTGCCTGAGAACAGAATCTTACCTACGTAGGATTAGATTGCTTAACAGCCTCTCTTGTGTCTATTTGGAAATTCCTGGCATGCATGTGTGTGTGTGTGCATGCTGTGTGTGTTTGTGTAGTAGCAATAGTTATCAGTTTCCTTTGGTTATGGTATCTAGAATTAACTTATTTTGTGTGGACTCAAATCCATTTCAAGGCAGAAAATTTAGCTTTGAGGGGAGAGATGCAAGCATCTGACATTCAGGGAACTGTGCACAGTTTTTTGATAATGAGAGATCACAGTAGAACAAAACACTATATTCATCCCTGACACAGTTCAGGAAGAGACCATAGTATTTCATGCTAGCATTTGGAAACAAGATTCTGAGCTACTTAATCCCATGTGATTGCCTGAGTTCCCTATGTGGGATGGGTCTCCACCCAACACTTAAAGAGCAAGGAGAGCAGGATGATCCTCCCATTGAAACAGTCAACGTTTCCTCATAATGTTTATATAAACTTCTGCAATATTCAGTCATTTTTAAAATTATTCAGGCTAATTAAACACTTTTTCATTGGAATCCTGTTGCAATTATTCTTTTCCCACAGCAAAGGCCTCCTTACCTCTTTCCCCAAACCAGGGCAGACTCTAGGTAAAAAGCAAGGACATCTAAATAAAGTAAGAATTTTAGTTATTAGTAATAATAATAGCATATCAATATTGGTTCATTAATTGTGACTAATGTATCTTGATTGCAATAGCTTCCCAGATATTCCTTACTTTGATGACCCTGACGGTTTCTATGAGTTAGCCATATTGAAGATTGTCCCTCCACTGGGATTTTTCTGAGGCTTATTTTTGTGATTAGACTGGAATTATGGGGTTATTTTTAGATGGAAGAGCAGAGGGTAAGGTGCCACTATCACCAGTTCATGTCAAGGGTACATGATGAGATCACATCATGTCAGGGGAACATGGCATCGATATGCCTTATCATGGCTGATGGCGCTTTGGGTCACCAGGCTGAGATAGTGATTGTCAGGTTTCTTCACCGTGAAATTGCTGCTCTTTTCTCCCTTTCTTTTTATATTCTTTCCATTAATCTTGCTGTTTGGATAAATACTACACAGTGACTGGTGGCTTAGCAACAGGAATTTATCAGCTTACAGTTTCAGACTCTAGAAGGCTTGCTTCTATCCAGCATCAGTCGCTTTCTGACTGGCCAGCAATCTTTGGTGTTCCTTGGCTTTCCTGTCATGTGCAGTATCCCCTCCATTCTCTTCTGGCTTTCAGTTGACATCCACCTTCTAGTGCCTCCATGTGGATTATGCATCAGAAGACCTCTTGTAACAGCATTAAGGCTAAAACTCATTCAGTTTGACCACATCTCCAATCACTTATGTAGCAGCCACGCTCTCCATGAAATCTGGGGCATAGGCACCTTCATCTCTGGGTACTGGGGTGGCAGTGCAGTCCCCTAACATGGGGGCACAAGGTCTGACCCCTCTAAGTATAGGGGCCCAAGGCCTACTTCCTCTAAAGGCAGGGATGGGTATGCTCTTTCCACACATTTGGGTGGACCCAATTTGGGACTGAAGAAATCTAGTTAAGTTACTCTTAGGATTAAGTTGTATCGGTTACCCTGACAACTCAAATATCTGATAGGTTTAGGGAAATACGAGCTTTTTTGGATTTTTTGAATTTCACATTGATTTCAAGGAAAATCACTCTTGCGCCACTTTATATCCAAATTGGAGGAGAATGCCAATGGTTTTGTATTGAAACACTCATTTTTCAATCAATATTATTCATAGGGATAAGTTTGAATAGGAATGTTTTGCGAAATTTGTATCTTAAAATTTATTTGTTTTTTTGGGGGGTGCAAGGGTAGTTCAGTGTTAGAATTCTCGTCTGCCATGTGGGAGACCCAGGTTCGATTCCCGGTCCATGCACTTCCCCAAAAACAAACAAACAAGCAAAAATTAAACAAACAAAAATTAAACAAATGATGCTGCAATAACAGGGTGCTCACATGGAAATATAATGAAATGTGACTGTGCCACACAACATACAAAAATAATTTCTTTTTTTAAAGCAGTTTTATTGTGAGAAATGCACCTACCATACAATCAAAAGTTTACAATCAGTGTCTTCTAGTATATTCACAGAGTTGTGCATTCATCACCACAATCAATTCTGGAACATTTTCACTGCTGCAAAAGAGAAAATGCCCACCCCTCAGCAGTCACCTCTCAAGCCTACTATCCTTCTCTAGTTCTACTCTAGTTCTTCTAGAGTTCTTCTTCCCTAGTTCTTCTCTAGTTTCTGTCAGAGCAAACACTTTTCTTCCATCTTTATAAACTTAATTATACATTTTATATAAATGAAATCAGACAATATGTAGTGCCCTGTGTCTGGTTTCTTTCACTTTGCATACTGTCCTTCTTCTTTGTTCTTTTTTTTTTTTACAATTGCTAGAAGAATATTCATGTATTACTATTCACTATAGTCCATAGTTTGCTTTAAATGTATTCTACCTATATACTCTCCCATTATTAGCACCTTGTAACAATATTGTACATTTGCAGTAATTCATGAAAGAACATTCTTATATTTGTACTATTGACTACACTTATTACCCACAAGGGGGTTCGCTATGTTATGTAGTTCCTCGTTTCATCCTATGGCTTTCCTTCTAGTGACATACACGACTCTATGCTTTTTCTTTCAAGTACAATCACATCTGCATATAATCGCTGTTAATTATACTCACTATAATATGATACCATCACCTCTATCCATTTCCAAACACTTACAATCAATGTTATTACAAATCCTGCACAAGTTAAGCATCAGCTCCGCATTCCCTGCCCTCATTCTATGTGCTGGTGACCTACATTCTGGATATGAATGCCATGATTTGGTTCATTATATTTAGTTCACATTAGTAAGGTCAGACAATATTTGTCCTACTGTCTCAAATTATTTCACTCAACATAATGTTCTCAAGTTTCATCCATGTTGTCACATGTGTTCAGACTTCTTACAGCTGAATAATATTCCATCATTTGTTGATTTTGTTGATCCATTGGTCGGTTGATAGACACTTGGGTTATTTCCATCTTTTGACAATTGTGAATAATGCCAATATGAACATTGGTGTGCAAATGTCTATACGCATCCTTACCTTCAGCTTTTCTGAACATTTACCCAGTAGTGGAAGTGCTGGGTTATATGGCAGATCATATTTAGCTTCCTGAGGAACTGTCCATCTGTCTTCTAGAATGGCTGTATTGTTCTACATTCCCACCAACAGTGAGCAAGTGTTCATATTTCTCCACATTCTCTGCAACACTTGTAGCTTTCTATTTTTTAAAATAGCGGTCATTCCAGTAGGTGTGAAATGATATCTCACTGTAGTTTTGATTTGCATTTCCCAAGTAACTAGTGATGTTGAACATATTTTCATGTGCTTTTTACCCATTTGTATATCCTCTTTGTAAAAATGTCTATTCAAGTTTTTGCCCATTTTAATTGGTTTGTGTATCTTTGTATTGTTGAGCTGTAGGATCGCTCTATAAATCCTGGATATTAATTCTTTATCTGATATGTGGTTTCCAAATATTTTCTTGACAATGTCCTTTGAAGCACAAAAATATTCAGTTTTTTTTAAAGCTTTTTTTATTAATTAAAAAAATTAACAAAAAACATTAAGATATCATTCCATTCTACATATACAATCAGTAATTCTTAATATTATCACATAGTTGCATATTCATCATTTCTTAGAACATTTGCATCGATTTAGAAAAATAAAAATACAACAGAAAAAGAAATAAAACCATAATAGAGAAAAAAAAGATTATACATACCATACCCCTTACCCCTCGCTTTCATTTACCACTAGCATTTCAAACTGAATTTATTTTAACATTTGTTCCCCCTATTATTTATTTTTATTCCATATGTTCTACTCTTCTGTTGATATAGTAGCTAAAAGGAGCATCAGACACAAGGTTTTCACATTCACAGAGTCTCATTG